>VUQK01023351.1:29215-41116 GCA_015106715.1 Bujurquina vittata | reverse complement strand
AAACAGTCTATAACCAGGTAACAGGGCTGATACGTCACAGAACACCAAAGACATGTCAGGCTATAACCAAACAGTCTATAACCAAACAGGCTATAACCAAACAGGCTAAAACCAAACAGGCTATAACCAAACAGGCTAAAACCAAACAGGCTATAACCAAACAGGCTAAAACCAAACAGGCTAAAACCAAACAGGCTATAACCAAACAGGCTAAAACCAAACAGTCTATAACCAAACAGGCTATAACCAAACAGGCTAAAACCAAACAGGCTAAAACCAAACAGGCTAAAACCAAACAGTCTATAACCAAACAGTCTATAACCAAACAGGCTAAAACCAAACAGGCTATAACCAAACAGGCTAACCTCTCTCTACATGAAAAGTCTAAAAACTCTGAGGTGAAGCTTTCAAACTGTCACAGAGTGACGTGGTGTTTTTCTGGGTTCACAGAAACAGGAGGGCGGCCCGCTGGCGGACGGTCTGTTCTACGTTTTACAGAGTTTGATATTTCTGCTCATCGTCAGTGGCCTCATCATCATCAGTGAGTTTACAATCAAATCCATTCGCACAGCCTCAACAACAAGGAGGAAGTTCACCAACAGTCTGTGGTAGAAATACATTTATGTTGGGCATTTTAACCACTGCTATGATGATGACATCCTTATATGTCAGATGTGGTTATTATAACCCCTCAGAATCAGCTTTGGAACATTTGATGAAGCAATGTAGAATTTTACTGCGGTCCTGTGACAGATGCAGGTTCAGAGTGCAGACGTGTGGGTCCAGATTTGGAGTTTTTAAGGATTCTTTCGAGCATTTTCAGCCTTCATAGCTTCATAAGTACAGCAGATATGCACGTGAACATTTCAGGACTGCAAACACAAAACTGAAACCAAATGAGTTTCACTCCCACTCAGAGTGTCACAGACTAAAGCCACAATCTGGCTTTATACCTCTAGATTAGATTAGATCAAACTTTTTTAATCCTTCAGGGATATTAAAGTCTAAGCAGCTGTGAGCATCAGTGTGATGATCCACCACAGTCTGAATACGCTGCAGCAGCTGTGATGTCTGTGATGCAGAGCAAACAGGCCCTGGTACCCTGGATGTCTGCTGCATGATTTTTGAAGAATGTGATCGGAGCTCTTGTGTCAGAAGGCTTCAGATGCTTTTAGAGCCATGATGCTGAACAGTACCAGCTCACTGTCTGCTGTCTCATGTCTTTGTGTCTCTGCAGCAGGAGGTCTGAAGCTACTCTGCAAAAGGTGAGTCTCATCATGAACTCCTTTCTGCGTTAGCTCAATAAATAAATACAGATAAGTTTCAGCACCTCGATCATTGAGCATGAATGACTTAGCTTCAGGAACCTTCACAGTTTCTTAGCCTTCAAACTGTCGACAAGCCTTCATCATCACACCTTCAGACTGAAACTCAGAGATCAACGTGTCCAAAACCTCAAACCACATGGCACATTTCAGACGAGCGGAAACTGAGCAGAAAGGTTTATTGCAGATTCAGTTACAGACACAGATGTTAACGTTTCCTCTCTCAGGCGTTATCGAAGCTTCTGGCCGGTCTGATGTCCTGATGTGATGATTGTTTTTCTGCAGATTTATGATTTGAGATTGATGATATGAGTGTTTTAATCATCAGCTGTGTGATTTTAGCAGCTCTGATGTCTGGAGCGTCTCTACAGGAAGTCTTTTATTCTCTGAGTTCCTGTAATTATAATAATCAAACTGAACCTCCTGCAGCTGATTAACCAGCTGTCGCGTCTCAGCCCTCAGAGGCTTCAGCAGATCGGCAGATCGATCCAGTTCAGCTCCACTTCATCGACTCTGCAGCTTCACGCTGAGGCCTCCGCCATGGACAACATCTACCACATCAGCGGCAAGGACGCCATATAAGAAAACGACCCCAGAGCTCTCAGGCTCCGCCCACTTACCTGCCAAGACTGGAGGTGGGAACGCAAAGACACCTGTGAAAGTGTCCAATCAGAGAGCTTCAGGCGTGATAAACACTGTGTTCGGGTGGGAGGCTCTGCAGGTGGTCAACACACTCAGAGCTAAAGTGTAAATAAGTGTGAAGAGCTTTTATTCTGAAAGGTTTGGTGAGGTTTCATGTTTCTCTCAGATTTCAGTTAATAAAATGTTTGAAGAACTTTTGAGTTTGAATTCTTTTTCCTGCAGAAATTCCGCTCTAAGTTTGAGGTCAGATTCTCTGTAGAGGTACGAATGCTTCCTTACTGTGCTTCAGTAGAATTTTCAGGTATCTGTACTTCAGTCCTATTAATGTGTGCATCACTGAGGGTTATCACAAAGACAATAAAGAGCTAAAACAATATAATTGATGCTTCATTTACAGCGCTGTGCTCTGGGGCTGTCAGCTGTTAGCTCTACTGAAGAGCAGCGAGCGTGAAGGGAGCAACACTATTTACATGCAGATATTTTTAGATGCAGCATTTCTATCAGCTCAACAAATATCAGCAAACACGCAACGTGTTTGTGTGCAGCTGGTCACACAATGTGTGTCTGCGAGCTGAAGGTCCACAGTGACAGAGAAGTTCACTCAGAGGTGGAGACAGATGGAAGCAGAGTTAAAGAGAAGTTGATGACTTTTCATATTGTGAAACATCCTGTAAACAAACTGAAGTACACTAACTGTGTTATTCAAAGGTTGCATGAAAATACTGCAGTTTAGTGCAGGATAAACAGGTTAGTTTGCAGTACTGTGTACTGAATTTTAGCAACTGTTGCTCACTGTTTGTTCTTTCTTTCTCTCTTTGATTGATTGATTGATTGATTGATTGAGTCGTTGGTTGAGTTGGTTCAGGGCAACCTCTGTACAGACTGTTTGTGCTCCACCTTCTGTGTGCCCTGTGTTTGGTGTCAAATGGCCACTGATATGAAGAAACAGAAGCAACCCACCACGTTTGGTGACATCATCAGCCTATGATGACATCTTCACTGTGAAGTCACCACCCCAGCCTGTCCTGACTCAGATCAGTCACAGAGTTCCCCACCAGTAAAGACCAATAATCACGAATCATCAGTGTTTACTTTATCAGATTTTTTTTTGACTTCATTTCCTCTGACGCGGCTCTGCTATTACTCTGTTTTAATATTTAAGTTATCTTAAATTCATTAAAATATTGATTAAAAATTAAAGTTGTCACTGAGAGCTTCTTACATAAACAGAATGAACTGTGACCAGTTTGTTTTACTTCAGCATCTGAGCAGTGGGCTTTTAATTTGAATATTATTTTGAGTGCCTGACAGCACAGATAAACCAGCCGCTAATGAATAAGACTCACCCAGAATGGCTGACTATGGGCCAGATGGTCCTGATCCCAAGGACCCCTAGAAGGGACCGGTCCCATCCAACTACCTGCCAATAACCTCCCTCGGCACAACATGGAAGCTCCTGTCAGACATAGCAGCTGAGATGAGCTTGGACGCAGAACAATAGATGAGTGGGGAGTAAAACATCAGCTACTGGTAGATAGAGCATTTAGAGTAATCCTACCAATGGCTGGAAAAGCTGGACTGACAGCACAGAGATCTTCAAAACATTTTCTTTCAGGCTCTTGAGACTACCATGAACGTGACACCACAATAAATGTACTGATAAAATTGCTCATTGGAAATATAAATCCTCACCAGACTTCAAATTTGTGAAAATTTTCCTATCAATAAGCAGGAAATAACTGGTGTATTTTCTTTCACACATATGTATATTTTTAATGTTTTTTTCTTGCCGCACTCCTCACCTTTACTTTTTTACTCAAAAAATGTTTTCATATATATTTTCATTTATTTATTTTTAGAACTTTCCATTTGTACGCTTCACTCAAGTAAATCTGGATATTTCTGTAGTTTAGCCGCGATAATGTCATAGACATGTATACCTAGACGCCGCATTGAGCGCTGACTCGCATGTCTACGTCGCCGCCATATTGGAGGAGGCTAAAGCGGCCAACATAACATGAGAGAGATGCTGCACTCTGGCGCTCCGTAGAGTTTTTCGAACCATTTTACTGTCAAAACGGGATCACGTGGGATTACCTTTCACAGGTGACACTGACGAATTGTTTTTGATCATATTTGGCCATTTTAACATTTTGAAAAAAAAATGTTTTTGGTGCCTAACAGTTTCCTAGTGTATATTAGTGCATATCTGAATGTGTGAATGAACGCATTAACTTAAATAACTTTGTAGAAAGCGCTTTATTATGGAGTTCAGTCCATTCGCTTGTATTAGTTCACAGCGCAGCTTTGACTCCGGCAATATGGCGGACACGCAGTTACGTCGCATCAACAGGCATCCCCAGTCAACGCGCCGTCTAGGTATACAGCTTCCGCTGTGAGCTCGTCACACAATCCATAGACATGGGGTGTTTTATTTTGGAGGGAGGGGTGTCGCTGCCCTCCGGGCCGCTGGGGGCGCTGTTGTTCATTGTTCGCGCAAACAGCAGAACAAGCGGCTCAAAGCACGTGTGGCGTTCATGTTGTGATCAGCAGGCAGCAGTCCGAGCAGAAAACAATCAAACCGAACTCCATTATTGATCAGAAATGACGAAGGTGAAGAAGGAGAAGGTCTCAGCGGAAGGAGAGGAGGCCGGTACCGGTACCGGGGGCACCGAGCGGTCCTACCAGGAGCTGATCGCTCACATGAACCCGATCGCGCAGCCGCTGGCCACCAAGAAACTCAGCAAGAAGCTCTACAAGTGCGTCAAAAAGGGTAAGAAGAAGCGGAGTCCCGCTAACCGGCCGAATTGTGCTGTTTTCACGGAGGCGGCGCCGAACTCCGTTCAGAAATGAACCGATTTAACGATCGTTTCTCTGCAGGCGGTAGAATCGATGCAAGAACTAAAATATGACATGATTGGAGTCGTTTGAAGCTTGTGAATAATTCGGCCATAAACGTGTTATTGAAATGTCTTCAGTTTATAATGTTTCGGTCATTTAATGAGGAGACGCAGCAGCTTCCGGTGGAACCTTCAACAACTTCCTGTTCTGTTGGCGTTTTCATGGCTGCCGAACTACGTTTGAAAAATGAGCATGTGATATTTTGCGGGTTGGCAGCAGATATGATGATGATTTTAGGCAATAATTTATTGTCTTCAGTGGGTCAGCGTGTAACGTGTGGTTCACAGCGTGGATTTCTGAGTGCACAGCTGTTTCTGAGCTGTGTGCAGACCAGGCAGCAGGTGTTTCACATGTACGCGGTTAAACATCCAGCTGTGCTCAGATGCAGTTTGCAGCTGGCAGGCAGACCTGACTGACTGCTGAGCTAAAAACAGCAGATTTTTGAATGGACCCTGGTTTGTCTTTGTGTCTGCATCCAGCTGCCAAAGTGAAGCACATCCGACGAGGAGTCAAAGAAGTTCAGAAGTTCATCAACAAAGGAGAGCGAGGGTGAGCCACGCTTTCAGTGAGTCATCAGGTGTCCTCACCTGCTCGTCCTGATCTCAGGTGTGTTTATGTATTACGTGTCTCTGCAGCATCGTGGTTATGGCGGGGGACACGCTGCCCATCGACGTGTACTGCCACCTGCCCGTCATGTGTGAGGACAGAAGCCTGCCGTACGCCTACATCCCCTCTAAAGTGGTGAGTGACCGACAGCAGACAGGTGTGCCTCACCTGGATGGGGGTGTCCTCAGTGAGATTGTGAGCAGCTCAGTGCTTTCCTGTGAGGGGGGGTCAAAAATAAACTATTGGCATGTTTAAATGATAATGCTTCTCAAATAAATTAATGCTTTTTTCCTCCATAACAAAACTCTCACAGCAAAAACTGCAAAAGGCTGATTTACTCTTTAAATCTGCAGTGAAGTAGACTTCTCCAGAGTACTGTGTGTACTCGTGTACAGCCAGTACTCTGTGCAAATATGGAAACAGACTGAATGAACTAAATTCCTGCAGTCACAAAGTCTCTCGCTCAGTAAATGCACCGACGATCACAGCAGCGGCTGCAGCTGCTCAGCGGCTGCAGCTGCTCAGCGGCTGCAGCTGCTCAGCGGCTGCAGCTGCTCAGCGGCTGCAGCTGCTCAGCGGCTGCAGCTGCTCAGCGGCTGCGTGTGAGCAAACACGGCGACAGGAGGATTTCAGGGTTCCAAAAGCCGCCGACGGCACCGCACAAAGTCGCTAAATTTGTCGCTAGTCGCTTTTTTTGGGGGGGGGGTCAATAATGGGGTGTGAACAGCAGTTAGTAACAGTGCCGTGCTGCCGCAGCGTTTCTTCATGTCACTCGCTGTTAAAATGTCGTCGTAACAAATGAAGGAACTCTGGAGGACGCTGCTGATGTGGGTGAAACTCACCGCTTTACAACTGTTTACACACTTCTGCTACAAATCTGACACGTTTGTGTGTAATCCAGGGCTCTTTCACCCTCAGCTCAGGCTCACAGGCGCGTTGCGTTCAGGTCGGCTCGGACTTCTTCTAAACTATCCTGTTAGCTTGCTTACACAACTTGTCAGAGCGTCTCAGTGAAGCCCAAGCTGTAAAAAAACAATTTGCTGAGCTTCAATGTTTAACTAATACTGCTGTTTTTTTCACATCATCATAAATAAATGAGGCCTGTAACTTACAGAAGCCACGTTCTCTGCACCTGTCAATCCAGCATTCGACGCTGCTTGAGCTGGTGAGCCTGTCAGATCGCTGATTGGTGGTTAATGGGACGTATAGTTACTGAGGCAAAGGCCGACCACGACCCGCCTGTGAGCCTGAGCTGAGGGTGAAAGAGCCCTCGATTACGGAGTTTAGCAGAAGTGTGTACAAAGAGCCAGTTGTGAAGCAGGGCGGCCCGACGTGTGTGATTTCAGTGACTCGAGAAAAACCATTAATACCTGCGCTACACATTTCTGTGCACGTTTACAAATCTGATTACAGATCTGATGCACACGCGTGGATCCAGTTACCGATACACAGACCTTTGCTACAGTAATAACCCCATATAACTTGAATTCCCGCCATAGAAGCAGCCTTTCAAAGCTGCACCCATCACACGTGTTGACTGCACTGGGGCAGCACTTAGCCCCGCCCCCACGGCGTACGGTGGATCACACTAACATCAGGGCGAACCCGTCTTTGCGGTCTCGTCCTGTTTCTAATGCCTCTGTTTGGTTTCTGGCTTTTAATTTGAAATCTTTGTGATTTTCGGACTCTTATTGTGATGAGTTTGACTAATCTTGGAATCTTATTGTGAAATTCCTGTTTTCCAGGATCTTGGCTCCTCCGCGGGCTCGAAAAGGCCGACCTGCGTCATCCTCATCAAACCTCACGAGGACTATCAGGAAGCGTATGACGAGTGCCTGGAGGAAGTTTCCAGCCTGCCCAAACCCCTCTGAGCTGCCAGCCAGTCATGGAGTGGCTCCGCCCCCTCAGCACAAGCCCCACCCCTCAATGGAATGCCTTATGGTTTCCATCCACTTCCAGTGTTTGTGCTAAGCTAGGCTAAGCCAGCAGGAGGATTTATTTTGGTTAAAAAGACTTTAGATCAAAACGCGCTGATGAAAAAATCATGTTTGTTTTTGTATGACTTTGTATTGATCGCTGTATTGATCGGTGATCAGGAGGATGTTTGTCCCTGTGGAAAGCCAGGTGTTCCACAGATGTTTTTTTTTAAGATGAGAACAGAGCGAGTGTGTGCACGTCCTGTCCTGATGCTGTCATTTTAAACTCATGTTGATGGAGCGTCGCTCTGAATTCTGGGAGAGCGTCCGGTGCCTCCTCGGCTGAAGGAGGTAAGGAAGGAAGGAAGGAAGCTCCTGAGTGTTTATAGGAGGTCAGAATAAAAGGCGTTGATAAAACAGCTGATCGTGTTTTTATTTCTGCTTCAATCGTCCACACACGAAATATAACTGACACATTTTAAAACAGACCTGTCCGAGATGTATTTAATGCATTATTATGCATTTATTACATTTGTTAAAAGTATTTTTACTAATCAAATATACAATAAAATGTTCTTAATATCACTGAAATTATGGCAGAAGCCACTTTGAGCAGCTCCACAGGAAAGGTTTCACAGGTGGAGGACACTAAAATTTTCCCTCATCTTCCCGACTGTTCTTCACTAGTTCTGACCTCAGTGACCATCAGAGTCACTGAGGTCATACCTGGACCCCGCAGAGGCTGCACATCAATACGTGCCATAGGCTGAAGGTTTGCTGTCTCCCAGCAGTCTCAGAGCATGGAGGAGACTCCAGGAGAAAAGAATAAAAAAATATATATGAATATAATTCATTTAAATACCAATTTTTAAACATCAGATCTTGGCTAAACACTTGGTATAATTAATTATGCAGTACTTTCAATATTTAAAAAATGTGCATTTTGTTCTGAAGTAAAATTTTATTAAATTTAAAAGAATTCTGTTTGTGATTTTATTAAATGTGTTCATTAAAATGTTTTAAATGTCTCTGCTAACATGGTGAACCTGTAGATTTAGAGCATCTGTGCAGAGAAAACATCTGGAAACATGTTTGAGCCTGTTGCAGCTGCGCAGTGCAGCCACACGGGGGCAGCAGCGGCGCATTTGAACTCAGCTTGAACACCTGCACAGGTGCGACGGATCAATGAAAACAGGGAAAACCAAACGATTACAATGATTCCCTGCGCGCTGTTTGACTAAAGATTTAATTCACCAAAAATATAAAACATCAAAGTTTTTAAGTAAAAAGGTAATTATTGAATTTAGGCATCACCTGCTATCATTCATTCTGTTTATATATAGCCACCTGAGCGTTGCCAGGGCGATGAGGTGTTCCTCTCACTTTTGGATGCAAGTCCTTAACTCAGCATCGGTGCTGTGGACGGCCCCAGGTACCAGCAAAGGTCACCGAAGGTCAGCTCAGACCTTTACACACACCATTACATCTCACACTCTGGGTCAAAGTTCAAGTTAAAGGCAGCTTGAAGCTTCTGGCTGAGGACACGCAGGTCACACGGTGGGAAGAGCAGGAAATATGAATATCAGAGTGTGATATTCATATTTCCTATGACCTCTGACCCTGTGGGTGGGGGCTCTCTCAGCGTGGATGGGAACAGTTGGAGCAGCTGCTGACTGCACAGTCCTCCTCCTCGGTCCTGCAGACCCGCTCAGACTCGTCTCCTCTGTGCTGCTCTGAACTCCTGTCGGCCCGAGGCCACAGAAACGTTCCTCCACAGCAGGACTGATGTGATGCTTTCAGGGTCACGGAGTGATGAGCGCTGCTGTGTGACTCTGTTACCGAAACTCTTAATTGGTTCAAGTGTTTGTGGTTGATCAGGGTCCGAGAACCAGAACCAGAAGAACAACTTTAAAGTCTCCTCATCTTTTGTTTAATGATGCAACAGCACCCCCCGATCAGCTCAGAAATGTGTCATTGATCCAGGAAAGCTCAATATAAACCTCATCATCATAGATTAGATTAGATTAACTTTATTAATCCCTTCGGGAGTGTTCCGTCAGGGAAATTAAAGATCATTTCAGGTATCTAAAAAAATCTGCTCTTTGAGGGGTCGCCCAAAAGAATTTAGGGGTTCTTGAAGAGGTTCTCCTGGGGATTTGGGGCTTTCAGAGACCAATCGTTCAGGACAGTCTGCCGTCTTTGGGGGGGTCGATCAAACGGTTTTTTGGGTCTTTGAAGACGAGTTTCTGGAAACAAACATTTCTCTGAAAGCTCTCATTGGAGGAGGAAGGCCTCCAGGTGAGCGGCCCTGATGGTTGCTGGAGGTGGGACTGGATCTGATGTTTCACTTTAACGGGCGTGAGCTGAAGCATACGGGTCGTCTTCAGCGAGCTGTCAGGATACCAGCATGACGAGCCGACTGCCAGCTCACCTTTAACTGCTCCTCAGGACGTCCCTGTGATAGGATAGAATAGAGTAGAAAAGAATAGAATAGAATAGAATCTATGATGAGATTTCAGGTGACTGTATCAGTATAAAAGTAGAAATAGAATAAGATCAACAGTTTGTTACATGAGGATAAATAGACACATGTATCCAGAATATGAGTACAGATGTGTGTGTGTGTGTGTGCGTGTGTGTGTGTGTGTAGGTGTGTGTGTGTGTGTGTGTGTGTGTGTGTGTGTGTGAGATATGTAGCAGCAGTTTGGTCCTGCACAGTTATGAACATGATCACTGCTCGGAGTTAAGCTAAGGCTAGAGTTCGTTTGAGCTAGGGTCAGACTGGGGTCGCGGTGAGGTCAGGTACAGTGTGAAGCGGCTGTGAGCTTCCCTCTGGTCTCCAAGTGTCTCCTGTCTCCGGGTTCCTGCTGCAGGCTCGCCTCTCAGCCTGTGACGTTATGCAAATATGAGGCAGCGTGGCGGTTAGCGGGCCGATCGCGCGCAGGCGTGCCCTCAGAGGTGCTGACACATGTCGTAATGAAGGGGATGGCAGCGCCTGCGATGAGTGCGCACTCGGTGATTGATTAAAGACAAACTGCAGCGTGCACACAGCAGGGCGGCGCTCACTCGTTGGTGCAATAAATAACACGGCGATGCACCGATACCTGCAGACATCAGGTGTGTGAAGCTGCAGCTGTCTCAGGTGTTCTCTCCACCTGCAGGGAGCAGCTGAAGCTCCAGCAGCAGGCTAACAATCAGAGAGAATCAGGATGATGATTAATAACTAATCCTCTTACAGAGACTGCTGATTTTCCACACTGCAAAATAAAGTTGGGGATGAGGAACAAAGGGGCGTGGCCTGATGGAGCCTCACAGAGATCACATGTCCTCCTGCAGCGGTCAGCTGATGCTGCACATAAATGTTGCATGAGTGGGTTTTATTCTTTTATTAGTGAGACTCAAACAGGAAGTGAAATTATTGGTTTATAAAGTTCTCACGAGGGCGTCCTGGCTGAGGAGGCGCGCCGAGACACGAACATCAGAGATGGAATCAGCGTCATGGTGGCAGCGCTGCTAAAAACAGTAACTGCCTGCACACCTGCACAGGTGATGCATTTATTCACATTTACACTCACAATCGCCTTCATGAGTTCTGAGATCAAAAATAATAAAACTCCAGCAGTCAGAAACTTTTGACATGAAAGGCCGAACGTTTAAAGAAGTCCAAAGCAGAAGCAATAAATCAGTTTGATGGCTCGTAGCACCGAGCAGCGTTTCTGAGGCTGCACTCAGTGTGGCTGATGTCCATCTTTGATGTACAGTCTGTGCTGTAAACGCACATCACCACAAACACCCCGGTTCCCTGCACCCCACCCATGGTGGGGGCTGGCCCGTTGCCTCTGGCTCTCTGGGGCTCTGTCTGGGGGGTCTCTCCTTCGTCCTCGGGGGTGTGCGCGTGGTTATCATCGGGATGAGTGGTCTCAGGTCCTCTGGGGGCTGTGGATGGCCCGGGTCCTCTGCGTGGCACTGCTGAGGCTTATTGCCCTCATTGAGTACCTTTCATCACAGACACGCAAACGCACACGTATACATTACAACCACAGCCAGAGTGTGTGTGCGCGTTTGTGAAGAGCAGAGTCAGTGTGATGGTGCAGAGCCTTCATCAGCCTCCTCCTCCTCCTCTGCTGTCACTCTTTATATTTCAGTCTTTTAAGAATGAATTCATTTGAATCTCATTTATTCCTTTCAGCCGCTTAAATATGTAAATGAGCTTCATGCTTCCATCGCACCACTCAGTCTGCACACGCACACACACACACACACTGATCATTTTAATGTATATTTGGAGCACATTGTATTAAACCTTCTCAGTCATTCTTGTGTCTGCTGTGTGTCTGTTGTGTGTCTGTGGGCTGCAGGTAAGTCCACCTGAGTGGAAACCAGCTGTACTGAACTGTTGAAGGCCCGAGGAGTGAGCGCTCATCTGCTTTCATAGATTTTGACCTCATGTACTGAGACAGCCCCCCCCCCCCCCCCCCCCCCCTCCCTCGTCCACATCCGGGGTTTCTGGG
>VUQK01023351.1:18815-29195 GCA_015106715.1 Bujurquina vittata | reverse complement strand
CACTTTCCACAGCGCCCCCCCCCCCCCCCCCCCCGGTCTCTGATGCAAATGCTGTGGTTTAATGGGGAATGCTGGGGGGGTGTTTTGCCCCCACATGCTGCATTGACGAGGCATGTGGCGGTAAACAGAGGCACACGCTGCACCCTCCACCTCCTGTTGTGGCAATAAGAGTTTGATGAAAGCTATCAGATCCTGATGCTGCCCTGTCTGTGTGTGTCTGTGTGTGTCTGCGTGTGTCTGAGGATGTGTGCAGTGTAAACAAGTGGCACACTTACACCTGAATCACACACAACGTGACTCCAACAGAGACGACAAGCTGTGCTGTCTAAACACACAACATCCTGTAAGGAGCAGATGTGAGGCCTGCTGATCTGCACCTCAGACCCACACACAGACCCACACAGACACACACAGACACACACACACAGAGCCGGTGTCACTGCATCTGTGAGAATCTCAGTGCAGTTATTAGTACATTGATATTTAATTCTGTGACCCTGTGACAGGAGAAGGTGAAGCTCTAAAATGAAGGAGTCATGCTGAGGGCCTCCGGCTGTCACAGGCTCTGCAGAGCATCTTCAGCTTCACCCAGAGCACCATCACAGAGTGGAGCAGCAGCTCAGACACAGAGGCCAGGAAGCAGCTGCAGGGCAGAAAGAGAGAGTCCTTTGGGGGAAAGTTTAGCACAGATAAGATCAGCAGAGGTATGTTAGCAGGGCTCAACGAGCCTTTCTTCCTTCGGTCCTAATGAACATGTTTGCAGTGACATCATTCAGAAACCCGCTCAAACATTCAGGACTCGCAAACCGTTGAGCTGCTGCTGCAGCGACCCTCATCCTGCCTGGGCCCTGTTCTGAGGTCAGTTTGTAACCAGCTGCTAGCTGAGTGTTTGTGTAGCACACTGATGATCGCTGGTGTTAAATCTGAACTCTCAGAGCTGACCTGAGATCAGATGGAGCCTCCTCTCCCACAGAGTCTCTGCGAGCTCTAACGAGCTTCATCACCTCTGCTGGCCAAAAGTGCTGAGTCACCAAAACACAAACACAGGTCACATGACCCGGCAGACTGACAAACCACAGCTGCTGCTGCTGTCATCATCCTCACAGGGTTCACATCTTATGGTTACTCTGTGCAAATACGCACAAAAACCCACACAGACTCACACAGACTCACACGGACCCACACAGACACACAAAAACCCACACAGACTCACACAGACTCACACAGACACACAAAGACCCACACACACTCACACAGACCCACACAGACCCACACACACTTACACACAGACCCACACAGACCCACACAGACCCACACAGAGCTGTGAGGTTTCAGATGATGGTTTAATGCTGCAGAAAAGCTGCTGATGGAGAATAAAGCCACAGACTCACACAGACTCACACAGACTCGCACACAGACCCACACAGACCCACACAGACTCACACAGACACACAAAAACCCACACAGACTCACACAGACCCACACAGACCCACACAGACACACACAGACCCACACAGAGCTGTGAGATTTCAGATGATGGTTTAATGCTGCAGAAAAGCTGCTGATGGAGAATAAAGCCACAGACTCACACAGACTCACACAGACTCGCACACAGACCCACACAGACCCACACAGACTCACACAGACCCACACAGTATACAGTCACAGCCTATAAATCAAAGATGCTAACTGTGGAGCTGCTTCCAGCTGCTGACCTCCTGGACCTGCAGGATGCTCCTCAGAGATCTGCTGGAGCCTGCTGAGGCTCAGAGATCACATCAGTCAGAATAATGATGCACTGCATCACTTTAATGAGTCATTATTCTTAGCTGGAGATATTTCATCTCATTTCAGTTCAGTTCATCTGATTTTTTGTCTTATTTGGTTAAAAAAAGGCTCTTTAAATATTTGTTTTTGTGTGAAAGTGTGTTTCCTGGGTTTGTCTGTGGAAATGAAGGAAGCATGTGGTGACAGTTAAAAGCTCTTTTTATTCCAAACAAACATTTCACTCATATGTTTTTAAAAAGTCATCACTTATTGAAAACAGTATAAAAAGACAAACAGAGGCATGAACGCAGGTACAGCTGCCTCAGCGTGCACAGGCGAGCCTGCTTCAGTGCTGCAGGACCAGCGAGTCGAGGGGCAGAGAGTCAGTGAAGCCCACCGAGAACAGAGGCTCGCTCTGGGCCTGCTGCAGCTGCTGCAGCTGCTGGAGCTGCTGGAGCTGCTGGAGCTGCTGGAGCTGCTGGAGCTGCTGGAGCTCCGGCTGAGGGCAGGACGCCATCTGCAGCTCAGCGTAGAGCGACGGAGAGCCGGTCTGAGGGTCGGGCAGAGGGTAGAAGACTGAAGGATTGGACTGGGAGGAGAGGAAGGGAGCGGGGGGTGAGGGGGAGAAGGGTGGAGAAGAGTCCCACTGTGGCACCACAGCGCCAGGCGAATAAGACGAGACGTACCCCTGAGTAGGTGGAGGCGGGGAGGCATGCTCAGGTAACTTCACGTAAGGCGAAGAAGAGTGAGGAGGAGGAGGAGAGAGGAAGCGTGAGTCCCGGAGGTGGCAGAGGAAGCTGGGTGCAGCGCCTGAGAGAGGAGGTGGCTCCGTGTACCCACTGCTGCAGTGCATGCTGGGAACTTTGGGGCTGGGCTCCGATGAGGAAGGCGATGAAGAGGAGGAGGCAGGCGAGGAAGTGGTCTCACAGTCGTTCTTCCTCTTCTTCCTGCGGCGAAAGTTTCCATTATCGAACATCTTCTCACAGTTTGGGTCCAGAGTCCAGTAGTTCCCTTTACCTGAGGGAGGAAGAGGAGGAGGAGGAGGGTTACAGAGAGGGGTCAGCTTCATCCTGTCCTTAAATCCTGGCTCAGCAGCAGCACAGGGGCTCATTCCTCTCTACACAAACTCTTCATTCATTAGTTATTGTGAATGAGAAGCGAGCCACACTCAGTGGCAACACAACCCTTTGTCATTGTACACAAAACAAGCACCGAGCCCGCTTCCCGCCACCGAGCACAGGCTGAAGCTCAGGTGTGTTCACCTCACCTGGGTCGTTCTCCTCACGGGGAACTTTCTGGAAGCAGTCGTTGAGCGACAGGTTGTGGCGGATGGAGTTCTGCCAGCCGGCCTTGCTGCGGCTGTAGAAGGGGAAGTTGTCGGAGACGTACTGGTAGATCTGACCCAGGGTCAGCCGCTGCTGCGGCGCGCTCTTTATTGCCATGGCGATGAGGGCGGAGTAAGAGTACGGTGGGCGAACCAAGCTCAGCATCTCCTCCTGGGAGAACCACGGCATGCTCCTCTGGAGCCCGTACAGATGTGGGTGGAAGTCTCTGAATGGCAATGGCAGTCCTGGGGGGCCTCCTGCAGTGAGGGGGGTCTGCTGCGGGATGGGGGCGAAGCTGTGGCTGTTGGATGGTTGGAGCCAGGTGGACTCGGGTGGAGACGAAGGGCTGTAGAGGCTGAAGCTGTTCGGATCGAGGCCCAGAGACGGGAGCTCCTGCTGGGGGAGAGCGCGTCTGCAGAGGGTGGGGGGCAGACCCTGCTCGGGCACAAAGGACGCCATGCTGCTTCTTCCTGTCTGCCTACACCTGTCTGCTCTGTACACCTGCTGCTCACCTGAGACATTTATACCCTGCTGCCCCGCCCCTGTAGCAGCCGATTGGCCGCTGGGGGATGAGAGGGAGGAGGGGGCTGATTTGAATAAGAACAGGTTAAATTCCTGCCCCCGGGCAGATCAGAGCCCGAGGTCTTAATGCTGACAAACGACTACTTGAGCCTGCTTTAACAGTTTCAGACGTTAGAGAGCGTCACCCCGTCTGATCCACCCAGAGGAAAACAAAGCGCTCCCCCGCCTCAGATCAGGAGAACTGGAATAGACGAGGAGAATATTCCAGCTTTAACCCTTTTTATGAACCAACTTCATGTTTGTTAGTCTCAGATCATCGATGCAGTGTCCTGTGACCTGTGAGAGAACTTCATATAAAGTGGGATGAAATCTGGATGCATGGAAACAGCAGGCGGGAAATGAAGTTAACATTTCCACGAAGTCAGCAGGAAAACATTTTTATACATTTGTTTGTTTGCAGTCATTTCTCTGCAGCTTGAAGTCAGTGAAACTGACTTCCAAAGGATACGAAGGTCCTCTGCATCCCCTTCATCACTTCTGGGAACGTTTTCATGCACGTTTAGATGATCCTGCACACATGACCTGGATGTTAATATGTAATAAATATGCAATAATAATAATAATGGATAGGAGCTAGTTCATGTGGCCTTTATCAGAGCTCCATCCAAAAACCAGTCCAAACCGGGTCTGTGCGCTGACTCCAGCCCACGAGGTCTTATCTCCCTGCAGAGCCTGACTGGGTCCCAGCAGCTGCTGTTTGAGGTGTCGCCCGAGCTCATTGTTCTCCTAACGTCCCCCAACACTCTTCCAGTCGGCTCGTCTGCAGTCCTGATCAAAATGACTCAAATTCTCCTGTAAATGCTTCAGTGAGGCTCACGTGCTCCGTCACAGCTGCTGAATTTTAACTCTCAGCGATGACCTTCATCCACGGCCTGTATCGATATTAGCTGGAGATCACGGAGAAGGCTCGGGCTCAGCAGCCCTACAGAATTCAACACTGAGGAGCCCAAAAACTTTAGCTTTCATTTACTGCGTCTTTATAAAATAACTGCAATGATGCTGTCTGGGTCCTGCCAACCCTGCAGTTCCTCTGGTGTCCAGCAGAGGCAGCAGTGAGTCCGTCCGCCATCTTAATGAGCCATGTTTACAGCCTGATACACTGTGCCGGGCTCCTTTCCCTTCATAACAGCTGTATGGGGGAGGATGTTTCTATAACTCACCTCTTTAAATCAATTTGGCATCATTAGGGGCGTGGCCTCTCTGACTGACAGGTGGCTGTAGCTGCTAGCTGTTTGCTAGCTTTAGCGCAGCTGCTGTCTCTACAGCATCTCCACAGCAGTGATGCAGAGTGAAGTCACTGGCTGAAGCTCCAGATCTGGTTGAAGAGCAGGAGGAGGTGACGGAGACTGTTGGCTCCATCTTTGCTGCTTCCCGTCCTCATGTGCTCCTGGCTGTGGTGCAGGCCAGCAGATTCACCAGAGAACAACAAGAAAGAGTGACGATCATTCAGATTACACCAGGATCTCATTCAGGAGATGATCTGGAGGCAGAATTCCAGCTCTCTGTGCCTTCATCCATCAGTGTGATGGAGGATCCCTCTCAGCTGCGACTAGAGCGGATTCTGGAGCTGTGACTGGAGCTGAGGCTGGTTTTGGTGCTGGTGTTGGACCTGAGGCTGGTGCTGGTGTAGAACTTGCTGTTGTAGGTGCTGTTGGACTGTTGGGGTTCCAGTGGAATATACAGTTGATGCCTCCTGCATCCTGTTCAGGAAGTTTCCTCATCTGAACCCAATTTAGCATTGAGAGTAGCGCGAGCCGGGCCAAAGTGGATTATCTCCCACTGCAGGAAGCAGACAGGTGAGTCACACCTGTTTGTTCGCATGCTTCAGCCTTTGTGACCAGTGTGAGTTTTAAGCCTCAGAGGAAGATCCATCTGAGCCTTGACAGGCCGTGACGGGGTCCTCACAAGCAAGCATAAGTGTGTGTGTGTGTGTGTGTGTGTAGCAGTTAGCGGTGGAAGCAGTAATCTCCAGCAGGCAACGGCTTAGACAAAACAAGGAGACCTGGACTGTAACGGATTCCTGGGATTATGGAGTGGAACTGGGAAAAGTCCTGAGCACCTGTAACTGTCACACTAATCCACATTAAGATCATTTTCAGAAACGGCTTTGAGTCAGAGTTCGTGGAATTTGCTTCTAGTTTTTGCCCCCCATTAATATTTGCTGTGATGACCAGACTTGAGGAGATTAAAGTGCAAACAAAGCAGCACGTTCCTGAGCTGACCTCTAAACTGCTCAGTTTACGGCCTCATTTCAGCTCACACTGAATCAATAATAAAGTCTAATTTATCTTGGTCACATTAGAAAATGATTGTGGTGTTCTGATTGGCTGGCGTGATACTGACAAGTTATGAGCCAATGAGCAGGCAGTGTCGCAGTCAGACCCGCCTCTCCTCGTCCCAAAGGTTGTCGGTACCAAGACAGTGATGGTGATGATGTCACAGTAGATACGGTCATCTTTACTTTGGGGCGGTCAGAACAGTCGGACTGCTTCTCAAAGCACTGCTCGTTACTGTGTGCAGAAGAGCGTCCCTCAATGCACAAGTCCAACCTTAAAGCAGCGGCGCTACAGCAGCAGAAAAGCACACTGTCAGCTAAAAACAGACACTGAGGCCTCAGCTCAGACTCACCAAAACACAACAATGTTTCCGGTTTGATTTCTGCTGCATCAGTCAGATGGTCGAAGCATAAATCCGTCCTGCTTTGGCTCAGCGGTTCAGGCTGCTGCTTGTGTGATGGTACCAGCTGAGCATCATTTAAGCCCCGCAGCCCACCCGAGCACTGCTGCTGACCACGTCCAGCCTTACATGACCTCCTCTGGCAGCTGCTGCCAGCAGGAGAATGCTCCCTGCCATTGTTCACTGCACTCAGATGGCCTCCACAGTCACAGAGCTCAGAGCAGCAGGGCTCCTCTGGGATGTGGTGGATGCAGCTTCTCCTGCTTCCTGCTCCTTTCAGACTCTGACTGGACCGTCACTCCCAAAGTGTTTGTGATGCTCTATTGAATAAGACCTGAAACTAGCAGCTGAGACCAGAAATCAGGTTTATAGAGAGCAGAGATCAGGTGAGCAGCAGGCTCATGTTCTCATTGACTTCCATAGAGTCAGAGGCATCGCCCCCTGCTGGACATTAGAAGGAATGCAGGTTTGAGCTACTTTGACTACTTCGTTCATCAGTATTTATCATCTGTGAGGATACGCTGAAGGTTAAAAATCTTTAACTGAAATCTTTGAGAGATGATTTTAGAGAAACTCAGACATGGCGGATATTTCATGACAGTTTTATTGAGGACCGCAGAGAGACAAACAGGGTAAAAGTGCCAGAGTTACAGTGAAGCACAGAGTACAGTGGAGGGTGGGGGAGTACATAGAGTCCTGAGAGGCTTCATTAAGCTCGTGGTAAACAGTACTACCTTGGCTTAGTTTGAATATATTTTGAGTGAAAATACAGAATCATCCAGATTCCTCGAGTGTCGACAGAAGCCCTAAAATGTGAAAGCTAAAAACTAGTTCTTAGTAGAAATTTCTTAAAAGTATGAAAGGTTTTATTGGCACAAACCTGCAAAAACGCAGCATCAGATGAAAACTCAGAAACAGACACAAAAATGCAAACAGGAAAATAAAGCAACACGTGCAAAACTCCAACATTTTCCCGTCACGCTGCAGGAAAACCGTCCAGGGAACAGGAAGACGCTTGGCACAGCCGCTCGTGGCATTTAAACATTCATCGTAATTCTAACCGCATCCCTCCGCCTTCAGTCCAGCCGTACCGCCTCAATCCAGTTTTATGTGGTTCACTCTGGTCAGGACCAGTTCTGTCCACCCATGTGGTATCCTGCCGGGTCCGACAGCATGCACTGGTTCTGCTGGCTGGTGCTCCGGTTTTTGGCATCAATGAGCAGCAACGGAGACTGGGAGTAATGGTTGATGATGTTGGTGACTGATGGGAAAGACTGGACACACAAAACAACTGATTTTACTGCCCTCTAAAGGCCAAAAGCAGTGATTACAGCGGATTATTTCATTGCATGTCACCAAGTTCAATATTTTGCTGCTTTCAGGTGGGAAAAAGACTCGGATATGCGAAGGCTCCTGAAGAGGGTTTACCTCCTGGACTTTGAGTCCGGTTCCCAGCAGGAACTGCTGGTTCTGCTGCCTGATCTGGATGTTGTAGACTTTGTCTTGGTAGTAGACCATCAGGGTGAAGGGCTGGTTGGACTGCTGCCTGGTGCTGTCCCTCACCAGATAGGCCCCGTCCTTAGTGAGACAGATGTTTCAAAGACTAAGAAACTGAATCAGCATCAGGATTTCTGGAGGTTTATTCTGAATGGACTGAGAAGGAATATGATTCAAATCTGATGAGTCATGAATCTGAGGTCAACTAATTGTGTTACTGAAAATTATTTGTATACCACCTTCTAAGCCTGTTGGATATGTGACTGTGACTCCACTGTGATCAAGTGTTTTCAGCCTAGAACAACTTTTGTGTTACCTTGCAGAATCGTTTCAGACATCCTTCAGCCTGACCTCGGGTCACTTTACCCACATACCAGCGAGGGTCCAGCTCCTACACACACACACACACACACACACACACACACACACAGTGTTAAACTGTCTGACCGAATGGTGCATGTGTGTTTCAACAAACACAAAGGAAACAGCACCACCTGCTGTTCACACTAAGGAACATCAGCAAACAAACTAAACTGGTATTTTCTGTAATACTACATAATAATAATAATAATAATCATCATCATCATAATAAATAATAATCATAATAATAATAAACTTTTAAAAAAGTACACACAATAAAAACAAGGACAAATTAAAACATGTTATTGAACCTGGACAGGGAGTGTTAATAATCTCAGTAAAATAAATCAAATAAATCAATGAAGAATAAGTAGAGGGGAAATAAAAAACATACCAGCTGAGTACTATCTGAAAGACTTACAAGCAGACTCTGAGTTTATCTAGCCTCCTACTTCAAATATTATTTCCATTTTTATATAATAGATAAAAAAAACCCTTAAGTAATTACAGTTATCTGCAGTTAATGATGCTAATGGCACTTTAAAAAAATGAAACAATTGAATTTTTGTCACTTTAAATCACCACAGATCACCACAGCCAGAAACTATAAGTCAACAATAAATGATATTTAAAGCTTTATAGTTTAATAAAGCTTGTTTTACACAGTCATGCTAACTGCATGGAAATCTCTCCTTTTAATAAAGTCAGTGTGTTATTTTCATGTTATTTCATAAGATAAATAAGAATTTCACTAAGCTGTTCCTATGAGAGTGAACAAAGGTATTAAAAGCTTCCTGTAGGTTGGTATAAATACCAATAGAATGCTTTTTTTTAAGTGTGTTTTGCTGTATATCCTTTTATACAGTGTCATGCGACCTGCTCAGAGACTATAATGGAAATTAACAGTTTCTTAAAAGCTGACCTGTTTACATCTTATCTTTATATTTACTGGAACCCATTAGCATGCACAGTTCCTGGTAAATGATTTTCAAAAATCATTTAATTTCAAAAAGTTCTGTATTTAAAATTACTCTCTAAAAAGCGCTCTAATGTTTAGTTGACAGAAATCTTTCATTTCTCAATTATGAGGCTTTTATTTTGTTTTATTGTGTTGTGATAAAGTTGAAACATTATTTAATAGAATGTAGACCAGGGGTGCCCAACTCCAGGCCTCGAGATTCCCAGTCCTGCTGGTTTTAGATCCTGATCCTACACACCTGAATTACCTCCTCAGTGTGCAGTCAAGTTCTCCAGAGTCCTGCTGATGACTTCTATATTTGACTCAGGTGTGTTGAAGCAGGGACACATCTAAAACCTGCAGGACAGGGGCTCTCGAGGCCTGGAGTTGGGCACCCCTGATGTAGACTATTCATAAAGTCATCAGGACTAATGTATGTTAACTTACATCACCTGTGTGGGTCGTCTGTGTGTTTGGACGATTAAACATTGTCAGTAACTCCTGCTACTCTTCTTTAAAAGGTTTTCGTCAGTTCAGCCTGTGGTGCTCAGAATGCCTTAAACAGCCCACCGTCCCCACATGTCAGGAAGACAAACGTGTGTATTTCGGTGTTACCTGTGAGTTTCCTGCTGCAGGTGGAGGGGGACGAAATGACTGTCTGTCCGATCCGGGGCCTCTGTGTTCAGCCATCCCTGCAAACAGTTATATTGCCATCACTTGTGGGGACTTTACTTTCAGTTATCATATCCTGAGGACATAACCACACCACGACCACAATGAAACCTCACCCTAACTATAACCTAACCTTATGTGATGATTTCATCAGATAAAGTTATTTCTGTGAAACATCCTGGTGGTGTTTCACAGAAACTGGCTGCAATTGAAGAGGTGTTTGTGATAGAAAATATTTCCACTGGCTTTGACATGAAAGCGTTTTATCATCACAAACGCATCTGAACTGACATTAAAAACACTTCTCTGCTTTAGTGTTTGTCAAAATGAAACTGATTTTGACCATAAAACTCTAAAGTCCTACCAATGCGCCATGTTGATCGGTTTAATTACATTTCATTTTATACTAACACAACTTGACTTCTGCTGAACATTAGAAAGGTCACTCTGGTTTTACTTTTCATAAATCTTTTATATGAAGGCTGGTTGGAGCTGGTCAAATATATATATATATATATATATATATATATATATATATATATA
>VUQK01023342.1:2779-19700 GCA_015106715.1 Bujurquina vittata | reverse complement strand
AGTGAAATGATGGGTGGATGGGAAAAAAAAAAATAAGGGGCGAAAAAAAAAAGAAAAAAAAAAAAAAAAAAATTGGGGGGGGGGGTTATTAAATACACTGCAAGAAGTAAAATACAATGAAAAGCTATATCCCTACACAACACATGAGCAAATTGATGCGAAAGAGCACTGATAGAAGCCTTTGCTCAAAAAGGCTTAGTCTGCACATGCAAATGTCAGACAAGAACAACTCAAACTACACCAATTAAATATTTATAATAAAGAGAGTGCAGCTGCAGGACTCTGTGCATTTTGTACTGATGGTAGCTCTAGTGAGAGTTTAACAAAAAAACAAAAGCAAACAAAAAAAACGTTAGTCATGTTAGCAGACAGGCTGCACATAAAGCCGTGCTTTCAGATAAAGGGAAACACCAATGCAGTGTGTTCATCATCTAGGCTTAGTTTAACACGCTATGATTTGGTAAACAGGTCTGTACTAGTTTTGACTGTATTTGCTCAAAAACCAAAGTATTGCACAACACAAGACAATGTCACGATGGTGCTAAAGTAAAGCTTAAACAACAGACAAGTTTTTAGCTTCAACTTATTATGAAGTAAATTTTGATCATAAAGTTAATGGCTTGACCCCACACCATTTATGTTCCAGGGAAGCCTCTGAGTAGGAAATTCTGTCTGCCAACAAGTACAAAAAGACCTGGAAAACTTCAGGTTTAACTGCACAGTAAAAAGAGGGTAGCACCTTTCTGTCCAAACAGGTGTCAGTAGCATCCTCCAGGTAACGACCAGAGGAACCAGAGTGGAAACACAGGCTGGAGAAATGCTACTGTGACTTTGTAGGAAACAGCTAAGAGCCAACTACTAGATAAATCTAAAATGAAAAGGGAGGTCCTGGAGGACTGTTTTAGATGGGTATACAAGCCCATCACAGAACTCATGAAAGTCAGTGAAACTGTATTGTGTCCAGCTGTGTTGTGGCCAGTATGAGATGACTCTGAATGTCACAAATTTATACTTGAACATGAAACTTAATATAATTAATATTAAGCACAGGAACAAAAAGAGCAGATTTAGTCCAGAAATATTAAAGAAAAGGGATGGGAATTATTGTGACCAGATATAGGCTTTGTTCAGATGGTTGAAACATCCACTACCAGAGTCATCAGGTGTAGCAGTGGTGAATCCCAGTCATCAGACTGGAAGCAGTAGGAGGACATCAGACATCATTTACTTGAACAGCTAGAAATCACCAGCAAGGTTTAGGGTAGGAGATTAGTCGGTAAGCTATAAATATTTGAGTGGGAATGTGCATAAGCAGGAACACTGGGAGTCTTGTTTATATTCCATAGTGTGTCTTTTGTCCTGTCTCCCTCCTCTCAGCCCCAACCAGTCTCAGCAGATGGCTGCTCCACCCTGAGCCTGTTTCTGCTGGAGGTTTCTTCCTGTTAAAAGGGATTTTTTCCTTCCCACTCTTGCCAAGTGCTTGCTCATAGGGGGGTTGTTGTGACCGCTGTATTTCCTCTGTAATTATTGTAGAGTCTTTACCTTGCAATATAAAGAGCCCTGAGGCAACTGCTTGTTGTGATTTGGTGCTATATAAATAAAATTGAACTGAATAAAATTAAACTTTTAAAATTAGAGAAGAATAGTATAGTTTGGAGGGAAACAAATAATGGTGACACACAGAACAACAACAGCAAAAAGAAGAAACAGCAACCAACAAGACAGAACAAATTTGAACCTGAGACAGGCATTCAGCAAAAGCTTAAGGATTAAAGGTGACATTTCTCATGCATCGTTAGACCGGTAAGAAACAAGTCCTGGCTCATGAACCTACAACAGCCCAATGCTTTAAAACCGAAAACGATCAGGCTTTGCAACAGTGACAGTCTTGGGGAGACCACAAACATCATTAGCTACTGAATTTTATGTCAATAAATCTTACTTCACATGCTGCAGTGGGAGTCACCTTAAGTGTGAGATCAGTGTGGCATACGAGAAAAAAAAAACAGTCCAATGGGAGCACCAAAATCAATAGGGGGACCAGAGGAATAATTTTGTAAATGTTGACATGTTTTACCAGATTAAATACAATTTTGATCCAACAGCTGGTGAAAAACTTCAGTCTAGATCAAAGTGGTTGCCAACTTGACTAAAAAAAGAAAATTATGAAAATCTGGTAAAAGGTCAATTAAAACATGTTAAAAACAGCTGAATGCAAGCGAAGATCTTGTAGGTTATATGTCTAACCTTGGATGCTCCTCTTGAAGAAGGCTTTACACCCTTCACATGACCAGACTCCATAGTGATAGCCCGAAGCATAGTCATGGCACACAGCACAGTAGTGGAGGTCTGCCTTTCCACCTGATGTCACAATGGCCTCCTCGCTCTCCTGGGAATGCCTCATCACACTCTTGCTAACAGACAGTTTTGAGTCATGATTTCTTCCCGAGACAAAAACATGCAGATTAAGTATGCAAAACAGTTGATTAAACGTACTGCATACATCATTACATGACTAGTATGTTTACAGATTATTATTTTTGCTTGATGGAGCCCTTGTTGTCTTGTTTTAGCTGTTGTTGCAAAAGAAAAAAAAACCAGCATGACTTGGAAAGACAATAAAACAACGTTACAAAACAACTGCAATAAATAACACATTTAATATTCATAGAATAATCAATAGTTATCCTACTACTGATTAAATAGCATAGCAGAGTCAGAGAGTGTCGCCCTATCCTACCTGTCCCACGGAGGCTGGACTGGCTGGCCTTGCAGGGGTCGGCTCTGGGGGCAGTGCAGCGTAATGGGCGACCCCACGCGGCCGTGGCTCGGCCAGAATAAAGAGGCGCTTAGTGACTGATGGACAGAGGAACAGTCTGAAATACTGGGGCCAGCATAACTAAAGATTGTTGGACTGTAAAAAGGTATGGTGGTGAAGTCATGGCCAAGGTCAGTATATGGTGAATGGATGCAGACTGGCTGGCTCGTTTCACGGGACAGACCAGGAGAAGAGGAGTTGAGGATCGGGGAGAGAGCATGACTACTAGCTCGACTGGAGTCCACCTCCTGGAGCTGCAGCAGTTTCTCGGCGGAGGAGGCAGCGGCCATCATGACAGCAAATGCTTGTAACAGTATCAGTTGAATTACTACATAACCGACAACTGAAAAGTGGAACAGAAAAACAACGGAGATAGCAGATCTTCCTCCACAGGCCAGAAGAGATTCAGAGCTCATATGGTGAACTCTCAAAGCTAACGTCAATTTTCAAACGATTTTTACTTGGTTTTGATTCTGCTCCGTGTAGCTGAATGTCCTCGTGAAACAGTCCAGAAGACGGAGATAACAGGAAGGGAGTCTAAGACATGGTAGGGAGGGATGTTCAGTACTCTGTCTCAGTCCTGCCATGAGTTTCTCATCATTACAAAGTAGCAGAATTCTCCACCTGGACAAGAAAGAAAAAGGAATAGGTTGATCTTCTACAATATCGAATGCTGTAAGAAATTCATATTTCAGGTAGAATCACTTGTTCATTTGACCAAACCTTCAAACTTCATACCAGAGTACAGTCAGTTTATTGAAAAGAAGATTAAGTTGATTCAAAAGAACTGAAAAAGCTACTTTTAGAACCTTATGCTTTGACAACTTCTGAGGCTGATCATTTTTATCTAATAAAATATATTTTTTGGTGCATTTTTCAACTTTAATCACTTATTCGGGTCAAATCGTGGTCTGGACTGTAGGGGCAGTATTCCATACGGAGCTACCCAGATATGGGTTGGGAAAGAAGGTGAAGGTACTAACATATTCCCAAGACAGCCTTCTTTCCTTAGTCCTTGGTCCAACACACCGCCTGTACAGTAGGAGGCTCTCAGGTGGCATTCCAGTTAGATACCCCTCACCCTATCTTTAAGAGTGAGCCCACACACCTTTCAGTGGCAGCTTATTTCTGCCACCTATATTTTAGCTTCATTTCGTTTCCATAAAATAGTGGTTAATACGCTCACTGAACAAGCAAAATATCCCCAGTTCAAAAATGGGAAGGGGATATGCATCCTTTTGAGGTTGCATCTGGCATAGAAATCTGCCAAAAAGTGACCCGTTTTGGTGGCCACTTCTAAATAATCTTATAAATAGCTTCATTTTAAGTTTACTGTATTCATGTATGTTTGTTGACTTTATTGTTTTACTAAATTCCTTATAGCATGTAAAGCAAACCCCAGACTAAAGTTTAATATGGCCAGCATATTGCTCGAAAAACCTTTGGAAAACAGATACTGTAGTTCTGTGTGTGTGTGTGTGTGTGTGTGTGTGTGTGCGTGCGTAGTCACGCGTGCAGACAGTAAATAACCCCAGTGCAGCCTAAGGACATGTTGGTTTACTCTTACGACATCTAACGAGGCCAATCCAGTAGTTAATCATTCCTGGGTGGCAGGAGTCTGTCTTCACTCAAAGTTGGTACACAGTGTCTCTACCTTTGTGGCATAAAGCCCAGTCCTGTAAGTCATTATTTATCCAGAAAAAAAGACTCCATTAATATTAGCAAATATGACAGATAATCTGTAGCAATAGTTGGAGGCTTGTGCTGCAAATAAAATGAGCACTGCAAAATAAATGACAGTAACTGAAATCACAAAGCTGAAACTTCATGAGTGGCCATGATAACAAATATGATTTTAGAGATTTTGTAAAAAAAAAAATACTAAGAAAAAAATCCAGAAAAAAAAACCACAATAATATTTTCAGGTCTTTTTATGAAGACCTCAAGGAATTTTTATAAAGAAATGAAAGCTATGACCTCTGAAGTGCAGGTTTTGCAAAAAATTACAGAAAAAAACTTTCTGGTGCCACCTTTCACTTCACTAAAGAGATGTGGATTACAGGCCAGTGGGCACTGAAAGATGAACAATATACGTAAACAATATACAGCAGTTCAGAAAGCAATCCAATTTTACATTTGTGTCAAAGATCAAAGATACTAAAATTATTTTCAAGATGATCAGTTTTCAGGACTATAGACAAGCTTATTATTCAACTAAAATGTACAAGAAAAAGCCTAAATAAAGATTGCAAAACTTCATCTCAAAACAAAGTTTGTGAGACAACCCCCCAAACCCAAAAACAATCCTGTTTACACTATACTGCCAAAAATATGTGATTGTCTGTCTTCACACACATATGAACTTGAGTGACATCACATTCTTATTTCATAGAGTTTAATATGTCGGTCCACCAAACTTCTAACAAGTGCCATTCTCCTGATAACCACCCAACCCAGACTCGTCCATCGGATTACCAGAACAATTTGTCATTCCAGAGAACACATCCCCACTGGCAGCTCTAGAGTCCAGTGCCAGCGTGCTTTACACTATTGCATCTGATGCTTTGCTTGGATGCAGCTGCTTGGCCATAGAAACCCATTTCATGAAGCTCTCTACGCACTGTTCTTGAGCTAATCTGAAGGCCACATGAAGTTTGGAGGTCTGTATCAATTGACTGCAGAAAGTTGGTGACCTCTGCGCACTATGCGCCTCTACATCCACTAACCTGTGACTTTACGTGGCTTACCACTTCATGACTGAGCTGCTGGCTTTCCCAATCACTTCCACTTTGGCATTAACAGTTCCCTGTGTAATATTTAGTAAAGAGGAAATTTAATGACTGGACTTGTTGGACAGGTGACATCCTATCATGGTACCACGCTGGGACTCACTGAGCTCCTGAGAGTGACCCATTCTTTCACAAAAGTTTTTAGAATTGGTCTGTATACATACTGTAGGTGCTTGGGTTATACACCTGTAACCATGGAAGTGATTGGAGCACCTGAATTCAAAAACCCAAGTGTAGAGTGTTTAATATCTCACCACTAAATTGAACATTTTGGTTAACTGAATTCTGTCTTCTTACCCCTCCCAATTAAAGTGTACAGCCGTAGCTATGGTGGCCGTCATAGGACAAACAACTCTGTCAGCTGTTTATCTGTAGAAATGGAGAAGGCTGTAAAACTTTATGAAAGGAGTCAGATATGAGTCGAAGAGTAAGTGGCGCTCACCTCTGCAACAACAGTGATACTGGAAAGAGTTATAAAAGATATACTGAACTTTTCTGTTGGTAAGTGCTGCTGTTTTTCCACTGTTAGTTAACGTTAGTTAAATGTTCCTTGAAGCTGATCTTACACTGTTAGACATAACTAGTTTGAAAGAGCTATTTATTATTATTTATTTATTATCTTTAAATTAAAAGTAACTTATAAGGTGTACTATGTTTGTGGCCAGTCTCTAGTAACATACATAAAACGCGATTAGGCAGAACAGCGATGTCCATTTTGGCCACTGTGTTTCAAATGGCCAGGCAACACTGCTTCCAAAAACCGGTGCCCGCTTCTATTTAATAGTTTATTTCTAACATCAGGAGGACACGCAGGAAATGGCCTGGGGCAAACATGAACCTGGGCCCTTACAGCAGCCTTTCAGCATATTGGTAACATACACTAATGGTGTTTAATGGTATGGTTTCTCTTCAATTTAAAACTGTTTAAATCAATATTTTTCAACAAAGGGTCAAATTACATTGTGATGAAATCCTACGAATTATCCTCAGAGTTTGCAGTACTCCTCGGCTCTGTGTTTTAGGATCCCCAGCTTATTGTTTCTGACAATTTTGATTCATTATCACTTCTTACGTTCATGCTACTGACAGATACAGGGAGTGTTTTCCAGTCAAAAAGCTTGAAAAATCCACCAAACTGCAAACAGATAAATCACGTTACTGTAACCCATAAGCAAATAAATGCTAAAACTTTACCTTCTCCAGTGAATGTGTAAATAAGCAACTGTTGTAGAGCATATTAATGTATTTGTTCTCACTGCTCGTTTCCGCTGACCCCAGGTGTCCAAAAAAAAGAAAAAATGAGATAGTGAATTTGTGGCTGAGACCCAATTTGCATTTTTGTAAATACTAAATGCAAGAGAATGTGCCGTATGTACTTAAGGGTATTCACAGATGTCTTGAATAACTGAGTCATTTATATGTTCTAAATTTGCCTTGAAATACAAAGAACAGCAGCAGCAAGGTTCACTGAATACTGGCTGATTTTTTATAAAAAATACCAAGTTTGTCTAAGTACCCATTCTTTAATTGACGACTGAAAATAAGTTCTTCTATAGGTTTATCAATCTTCCCTGACATCCACACCGACTGAAAATAGAAGACTTCGGGCTATTCTTTGAGGTTTATTTGCACCAGCACATCTGTTTCTCCTTAATATGTGGGGAACGATTTATGATTTAAAGTATCCACTGGATTAAAAAAAACCTATACTCAATAAAAAATTGGAATCTGACTATTTATAATGTGAGGATTCTGTGTACAACCTGCAGCTGCATATGCTGCTTAAAGCATAAAAAAAAGAGCACAAGTTGTCATCTTCAACTAGTCTCTCAGAGTTTCCAGTGACCTTGTGTCTATAGATGGTTATTGTTCCTCCTAAAACAGATGAGTCACATTAAAAGATTGCGGCAAGGTTTTTCTTCTTTAATTACTGCTTGTGGCTAAAAGCAGATGTGGAAGAGTTTTTGTTTCCTTTGAAGCTTTGACCTTGCGTTCAAACTTCCTCATCGTTGCACTCTCTAGGAGTATATTGTGGGAGAAAACCTCCCAGCGCCTCCTGCAGCTACTAATATCAACTCACACAGTTATAAGGCTTTAAAGTCAAGCAGTTGGGAAATGTTACTAAAGGACCCTTATCACCAGTTCTGTGTCTCCAACTAATTCTGTTACAGGATGAGAAAGCAGCAACAACAAAAACGGTTGCATTGAGGGAGAAAAAAGGGGGACTAATATTTTATAAATCTCTTTGTCAAATGGTGGAACAGATTTACTCCCAGCTGTAAAACTCCACTTTCATGTCTGTGAGCTTAAAAAACCATTCTGATAGTGTGCTTTGTGTGTGTGTCAGTCCTCTAAATGGCAGAGGGCAAAAAAAAAAAAACATCCTCAAGGAAAATGCATTTTTATTTCATCAGGTCCATCTGAAGCAACTATAATGGAAGCCCGTTTCCCCCACTGACCTTTTATTTTTTCCATCCGTAACTCGACATTTCCTTTTAGGCATTTCAAAATTTTGTAACACAAAAATTTATTGAATTTACTGTTTGCCAGAACTAATTTGAAATTCAGTTACTTAATTTTTTTGAGCTGCCTAACTTGAAATTTTGATTTTTTTTTTCTCAGAATTTTGACTTAATAACTCAAAACTGAGTTATTTTCTCTAAATTTCAATTTAGCGGACTTAATTACCATCCATAAGAACCTTTGAGTTAATAAGTCGAAATTTCAAGTTATGGATGGCAATTTTTTTTTTCCGGTGGTGGAAACAAGCTTCCATAAACTGTCCATTAGGCCACACGTCCGTGTAGGTACTCAGTCATCCAGGTCATTTTGGTCTCTGGAGCCTGACAAAGGGTGACTGGACCTCTTTTTGTTTCTCAAAGATGTTTCATCGCTCATCCGAAAGGCTTTTTCAGTTGTCAAACCAAAGGGTGGAGAGACCCAGGTATTTAAACCCCAGTAGGCTTAGTCTCCTGGAGGTGGTGTGACCAACTATCGTTTAACGGCATAATCATTACGAGCCACGGTGTGAACAGAGGCGTGGGTCATTACAATCAGTGGTTTCAGGTGAAACCAATTTGGGACTTCGCTCCATTGTATCAAGTAACCTACTGAGGTCACCTGACCAAAGGTGTGAACAGGGGTTGAGCCGCCTGGGGAGGAAGCTCAGGACAGCATTGTAAGTGGGGGAAAGCTGGTGACGTCCTCCTCTGGTTGTTCACAGTGGACATAGATGGCTTCTTTTACTCCTCTTTCAAACCATGTCTTCCCGGTCCAAAACGTGAACATTGGCATCCTCAAAAGAGTGCCCTTTCTCCTTCACGTGCAGACGTACGGCTCTTCCATGTTGTGCCATTCGTTTGTGAAGAAGCTCTTTGGTTTCTCCAATGTAGAGGTCCAAGCACTCTTCACTGCACTGGACAGCATCCACTACATAGCTTATTTTGTGTTTGGGGGAGGTTGTCCTTGGACCAGGACCAGGATTACGCAACAGATCTTTTTAAATGTAAAGGTATCTTAACTAAATAATGTGTATAACACCTATAGTCAGTGGTCAGATACTACTGTATAGTTTAAAGTCAGGTCATTCAGTCATTGCTGAGATTGGCTAGTTTAAAAATTGCATCACTTTTTTCTCCATTGTTAAAAACATAAATTAAGAGGTGTCAAAATGTATTTTTATTTTGTAGTGAATTAGGACAGCTAAAGCATTGCTTCAGTTCATTGAGGTTTGTGGGCTTTTTGTTATGCACAGCTCTGTTAAGGTCCTACCACAGCATTTTAATCAGGTTGAGGTCTGCAATTTCACTGGACCTTGATTTTTTTCTTTTGACCGTCATAGATTTGCTGCAGTATTTGGGATAATGGTCCTGTTGCATGATGCAACAGCAGCCTAGCTTTAGCTGTTGGACAGATGGCCTCACATTTGACTCTAGAACACTTTGGTATAAAGAGAAGATCATGGCTGATTCCCTGACTGCAAGGCGCCAACAAGCCAAAATCATCATCCCTCCACCACCGTGCTGACAGTTGGTATGAGGTGCTTGTACTGAGTTAATGTATTTGGTTTTCAGCAAACATCTCCACTTTGATTTCCTCTGGACATTGTTACAGATGTTTTATGGTTTGTTCAGATCCAACTTTGTAAAGCTAAGCCATGCTACCATGTTCTTTTTAGAAAGGTGTGGCATTCTCCTGGCAGCCCTTCCAAACAAGCCATACTTATTCTAATCATGCCGTCATGAAGTTTAACATTGAATGGTCTGTATTTCTGCTTTGCAGGGACATCCATTGCTGGGAGGATGGGCAGCTGTATGAATGTTTTCCATCCATCCATCCATCCATTCTCTTCCACTTATCTGGGGCCAGGTCACGGGGGCAGGTGCCGGAACAGAAAATCCCAGGCCTGGAAGCCTGTGTTTTGGCCAGCTCATCAGGATTATTTACAATATTATTCCACTTGTGAATAATCCTCCTGTACGGACTTCAGACTGTTTGGAAATAGCCTTATAACTCTTCCCAGATTGATGGGCAGTAACAATTGCATCTTTAAGTATATTGCTGATGTCTTTTCTCCTTGGCATTGTGTTGACATGCAAGCTGCTAAAACTTCTGCATTTATAGAGGTGCTCACACTTGCTGATGATCAGATAATCAAGTGCATTTCATTAACAGTACCTGGCTACTACTTCCCACGTAAATCCTAAGGATACAATAAAAGCGTACATGGTTTATCCATACACTACTTCTGCATTTTTGGTTTTATTTTTGTTACATAAAGAAATGGCACAGTATAAATAAGAATATATCCCTCCCTGACAAAGAGAGAGAGAAAAAAAAAAAGATTAAAGCCAAATAAAGTTCAACCAACAATGGCACTAATTGTTCTCAGCTATTAGCCAAGAATACACAAAATCTCAAGGTCATGTCATTTTCCCATCCTAAACTCTTACAGCCTCCCTAAAAACCAGGCAGAAGGAAATGGACTTTAAACGGCTTTGCAAAAATAGGTCGTGCCTTACTGCAAACAGTAAAGAATTGGGGTTTTTGGAGTAGAATAGCGCCCGAGAATATGAAAAATATTTCACTGAACTGCACCAGGAAGGCGTTTTTTCTGAGACTATATACAGATTATTTTCAGAAGCACATGAAACACTTAACTTGGCAAAAATTAGAAAATATAATTCTGAGCTTCTTAGCATCGCTTGCTCAGTTAAACACTAATTAACTTGTGTATTTATTCACCCTGTACACTTTAAATTAATTCTGACTGAAGGGCATTTTTATGTGTGAACCTTCAGGGTTTATTTATACAACATGATCAACATAGGCTTAAACAGCAATATCCAAATCTAGATAAAGATCCGTAAACATGAAGGGAGACCTCTGAATTTATTGTAACCTAAGCGAAAAGCACTGCTGGCTTTACCTGCCTGCCAGCATCACAAGATGAACAGAACCCTGACACTACAAGCTGACACTGGTCAGTCGGAAGAAATAGGAGCTGCTGTAGTAGAAGTAATAAGTAAAACTAGAAATTGTGTATTCAATTTCTGAGTGGTGTAGTTATCGGGACCTAAAGGATCAAGCCTTCAAGTATTAGTTGTGTTGGTATGAATGATATATTGGCAGCTAGCAGCACTGCTGACTCAAATCAAAGTGTTCACAAATAAGATGGTATCTAGCCATGTCAGTGGCCAATATTTAGCAGTCACCACTGATTTTTTTCCTGGCACAAAGGGTTAATATCAGCTTAACCTATCTAAAAAAAATTTAAACATCAATATCCACCCAAAATGTCACAACTGATGGAGCTCTAATTTTAGGTACGGTTTCCCTCATGCCAAACAACAAACTCAAAGGCAAACGCATTTTTATAGCGCTATTCAGACACAAGAGCGTTAGAAAGAGACAATAAAAACATGGAAAACATATGCGTACAGGTCACGATATAAAACATGCAAAAAATTCATGACAGAAACAGAATAACAATAATCCGAATTGAAGAACAAACAAGACTAGAGTTGTTTCCCGTGTTCACAGATCTCAAGTGTGTATACGCCACACTACTACTACTACTACTACTACTGTTAATACTGTAGATACAATTGTCACAGAGAATCCAGTCTCTAAGTCAAGTCAGTGCATAGTGACTTCAAATATTAATTTCCTTATACGCTCATCTTAAGTAGTGTCCAACCATACAGTACCTTTATACAACTTAAGACTAATCACTGCATTCATTTTTTATACCATCTAAAAAAATGTGTTGAATTATCATCTTCCTCAGACCAAGCTGGGGTCTTCAAATATCTGCTTCTGTCTGACAAACAATGCAAGATAAAGCATTAAATCATCAGACATGAAATGCTTGCTACGCTTGCTGTTAAAATCACCATTATCTATCAAATATTTGCTGTTGACCCGTCAGTGATCAGGACCCTGCTGCGCCGGGGACAAGATAAGTATCATTTATATATTGACACCAAATCTAGCTGCTTATTTAAATGGATTATCCTGGAAAAAACTAAATGAATGAGGTGATGGGGAGAAAGACAGAGGGAAGGAAATCCTTCCTGTGAGCCTGACTGTAGCAGAGCAGACAGATAGCAGCCGTTTGTTTACACAGTGATCAGTGCTTTTTGAAGTGGACTTGTGTTCACTTGTTTAAATGCAAGTCACTACAAAAGTAGACACAAAATACAGACATGAGAGCCCCTGTAGCCCTAGTGATCCAAGGATACGCTGGAGGAGAACAGACTTTAAACTGTAAAGGAACTATTAAGACTGTGGGGAAGACTGGTGACTATTTGGTTACTAATAATGTCTCTGCAGTTTTTATGAGTGCGATCTTAAACTCTTAAAGAAGCTTTTCAAAGGTCCAATAAATCGAGTTATGGTCTTCATATGATTATTTTAAAATAGCCAGGTGGGCTAAAGTCTCGATTAAAACATGCCAAGTCTGTGCAATGGTTTATTGCTGGAGTTGTGCCACCTGTTAACGAGTCTGTATTTTTACCTGCTCTCTGACACGCGCAGTTGAAGGCCTCGTAGCCTCAATATTTGAACCCGCAGCAATAAATCTCCGGCACGATTGGTGCGCAGTCTCGGACTGGACAGTGTGCCTTAAAACGGATTTCTCGTGTTTAAACGCGTAAAAAACATTCATACCTGTTCCTCCAGAAACGCCAAGAGCAGGGGAAAGTTTTCAGGCTGACCGCTCCAAGTTCCGCCGTGGTGTCACGCGTGGGTAGAAGTGTAAAAGGAAGTGCCAAAGAGGGCTGTCACGAACCACTTAAAGTCCAGGGTCTGAGTCCCCCGACAGCCCCGCTGTGCCGATATGTGCCGCGGCTTTCTGCGCGGAGGACAACTAAGCGCTGCATGTGGGGAAATAGCTTCAAGCGGGACCGAGTGAGGTGCGCAAGTTCCGGCTGACGACTTCAAAATAAAACAATCTAACTTTATTCAAAATAAAATCTGGAATAGCACTTGTTAGAAGTATTTAATGAATGTTACGGGATATTTTTTTTTATTTCTGGTTCAGTCAGTTTTTTTTACCTTAAAGATGAAAATAAATGTCACTTTTGCTGTTTGGTTAAAATTATTGTACACTCACTGCAAATAATCAAAGCTAGGATTTGTTTTGAAAAGCTACACAAAAAAAGCTACATAAATTGTTTTCATGGTCCACGGTCAAGGAATACAATTTGCACAAGTGTAACACAATTATTTCCCACTGTCCCACATAATGATACAATGTCCCATTATGGGGGTCAGATCCTAACAAATGGGCAAAAAAGTATGCTTGTAGGGAACAATATAACTTAATATATACTGTACATGCGCACAAATTACACAGGTTTGGCACTGATCATATGAAATGGACAAATGTTAATTTTTTTCAACTTCTTGAAAGCATAAATGTCTTCTAAGTGTAAAAAGTCTTCTTTGTTTTTCATTTCAGCTGCTGCGCTGTGTGCCAGAGTCAGTATGTGACATTATCTCTGTGTGTGGGGTCAAGAGATTAAAAACAAAGCTATGCAGTCCTACATAAAGTGGGACATCTCGCCACTTTTTATCTATGTACATTTAGATAATCTCTAGTATTTAAGCAGTAACAAACAAAAAATAAAATAAAAAAAAAATACTTGTGCTTTGCATTTCTCATATTTTATAGAAAAAAAAACTAAATAATCAGCAAACAGTATGTTGATCGATTATGAAACTGGACATTAGCCATATCCCTGAATTTTCCGGATCACCTGTACTTTCTTTGGTTTTCAAAGACTTTAAGCTTTTATTATGAAGGAAACTCTGTTTCCTGATTTTTTATTTCATGACGTGAACTTGGCACTGTCCAAGGAAACTCACCCAGATACGTCAAAATAAACCACACCTAAGTGGTTATTGTTTTTACCACCAACCAATAAAAGTGAATGCAAGTGGGCCTAAATATATTCAGCTTTTATTATATTCGCTGGATGTTTTACTAAGAATTAAGCAGCTTAAGAACGATTTGAAATGTAATTTGTACTTTTTGATTACTCTGCTTTCTAAGAAACGTTTTAAACCATAAATTAGAGCTTAAACCTAAATATAAATCTACACTTTCACACTTTAATCCCTCTAACTGATCCAGTCTAGCACCAATCCTTGAATGTGTTTGAATTTTTGTGAGTTCTCATTAGTAACTGAAATATAAGTAGAGCTAACATATTTGCATGGGTTTATGTTTATTTCATTTGCTTACTGCAATCTTATCATAACTGATTACAGTTCTATTCTTTCTGGATTTAATTACATTTAATTATTTGCAGATCGCTCATTAATTCCCAACACTTATCTCATGTTAGAGTCAGTTCCTGAAAGATTACAATTGTTGCATTCTTTCCTCACACTAAACCCACTGAAACGATGCCAAATATAAAGGCCTCAGCTCGTCTTATAGCCATGCTGCATTCTGATCTACTGAGACCAGAGGCTGCTATCTACTTTTGGTCAGTTCTGAGGAAAGACGGGGGAAGCTTTAATTCTCGATTCATTAAGTGTCTGTTTATGGTGTTGTTTCCGTGCAACAATGACTAGTGCATGTGTTATCCATCAGGGCATATTTGGTCTCACAGACTTCAGGGCTAGTTCTCTTTTAGATGCCTCCGCTCTCAGTGAAAGGCTGACCTCGATTTGCTTCTGAGCTCATTAGACCATAGTTCAGAAAGGAAATTGCTCACGAATCTGATGCCAGGGGTGAACGAAAGAAATCAAAAAATACTGCACACAATTTATTATTTCACATAATATTAGGCCAAAGCAAATGATTTAGTTAACATTATGTGTTAAAGAGATGTACTGAAGGAAACTCAAACTCTCTTATTTTGGCTGGACTGCATAGACAGCTGTTAAAACTTTGAGCACCTGCTGATTTAGTAGCAGCAAAAACTTCAGTATAAGTCTCTCACATCCTTGTGGATGAATTTGGCCCACTCTTTGTTACAATCAGTTCACTGAGGTTTGAGGGCATTTGTTTATGCACAGCTTTCTTAAGGTCCCACCACAGCATTTCAGCTGTGCTGAGGTCTGCGTTTTGACTGGGCCATTGCGACAGGCCCGATTCTCTTCTTTTTCAGCCATTCTCTTGGAGATTTGCTGATGTACTTGGGATTATTGTTCTAGAAGTCTCGTGTTTTGATTGGATGCAACTTTGTAAACGTAAGCTGTACTCTTTTTAGGGAGAAGAGGCTTTCTCCCCTGCCAACTTGTAAATATGCCCTTAGGATTTCTTATCAATATAAAAATCTTAATCTAGATGACTAATATTCTATTGGAAATTACAAGTAAGTGTAGGGCTCAAGTCCACCACAAAATCAAAGCATTACTACTATGAATGGAGTCACATGTGATGTTTGTAGATTACCTTTTACACATCAAACTATTGCTGCACATCTCACTTATTTTGTTGTTTGTAAAAGTAGCCTGCAAAGGCTGCTGAACACAAGTGGCTTTTTTTTGATCAGTGAACTTCATACAAAGGGGACTAGATGTGGAAAAAAAAATGCTTGTTGCAAAACAGCTGAAGTTCCTCTCCGTACACTTTAGCACTGATTTTCAAGGTATTTGGATCATAGGTTCCATTCCATTCCAGGATCTCGGGGAACTTGCCAGTTCTTCTGTGGATTTATGATGTCTCGGTGTCTTTTGCCTCTTCGTGTAATCCTAGACCGACTCTAAGATGTTGAGATCAGAGCTCTGTGGGAGTCATATATTATATAGCCAGAACACAAGAATATCCAGTGTGATAGACAGTTTTTGCTTATGAAGTAGTCAGAAATAAGAAAAAAACCAAAACAAATGTAGTACAGTGCAAAAGTCTCAAGCCACCTGTCACAATGTTTTGCTTCCAAGGAGCCAGATTAATTTTTTTAAAAAGTGGTCTTGAGCAATAGTTCAGGCTTTCTGAAGGTCTTTCAAAGTTTTTCAAATTAAATTATTTTATAGCATCATATGAAGCAGTGAGGGGTGACTTAAGACTTATGAACAGTATCTCTGTCAGATTATGTAACATAGACTCATTCTATTTACTCTACTTTCCCCTCAGAGAGGGTGGGGGCAACGCAGGCTGGATAGCAATGTAAACATCTAAGACTCCTTGAAACTTTTGCACAGTATGGTTCCGCCAGGTTCCACAGTTCTGCTTATCAGACAAAAAAATAAAATGACGTAAGAAAAGCAAAAAGGCTCTCTGCGGCAATTATTAAAGAGCAGTTCTTGTATCTAAAATACTTTTTTCATATCCTCGTCTACACCTGCTCTTCAAGAAGTCTAAGAGGCAGAGTATATGTTTCTAAAAGAGCATTATCACTCTTGCAATATTCTCTGAAGGAAAAAAAAAAAGCTTTCGCCAATCATCGACCACCACCACACCTGCTGGGATAATCATTCAGAATTACGATGCGCTCATTTTGCACCTCTCAAAATCCAATTTTGGTGATTACAGTTTGTGGATGTGCACTCTGCCAGTGGTTCAGAAGCTCATCTGACATTACCAGGTAATGGACTACAGTCTTTACCAAACCCACCCGAGTGCACCGTGGGTTACAAGGTGCAAATTGCGCGAGACGATGTAATTTGGTTCATGGGGATCTGAAGGAGCAATTTGTCCTCAAAATTGAGCTTTTAACCCTCAGTTATCCCTGAAGGCACATAACTAACGAGGGCTGGGATTTGGTTCCAGTTGAATCATAACATCACCACTTCACAGATATCCTGCAAAGATACCTGTTGCACAAAAAAAAAAAAAAAAAAAAAAAAATTTTTTAAC
>VUQK01023340.1:0-11778 GCA_015106715.1 Bujurquina vittata | reverse complement strand
GAGAAAGAAGGCAGCCTGGCCCCTTGGAGGCGAGGAAAAGGGAAGAGGATGAAGGGAAGAAGGAACGCTGACACAAACTTGTGATTAAAAAATGACAAGCTACATTTCCGTGTCACTGCAACCACATCTTTGTGTGACCTCTGAGGCAGTTTGGTGAGCTCAGAAGGATATATGCATAAACTTTAGAAGCAGTCTAATGCCACGTAAACAGATACGACCTGCATTTCCGTTGCCGCCAGGCACATAAAAAGGAGACTGGGTCATAGGGACGGGACTAGTTTAAAGCTCAAAGTGTTACACCGAAATCCCCTCAGTCATTCCTGCGGAAATACTGCTGCTCATGCAATTCCTCATAAATAATGCAGAGAATATTGAGCTACACACACACAGCTGACAGTATGGCAATGAATCACCTGAGAAACAGGTTTCAAAAAATTCCTTTCATTGACAGGGAAAAGAACAAACAAAGAAAAAAAATGACTCTTGGAGACTGTCCATGTTCTGTGCCCTCAGATTGTCTACTTCAGGTACTCTGGAGTTGGCCAAAAATGTCAACTCCACACAGAAAGGCCTGGGAACAGCTTTAACCACTCCACCGCCATGCTGCCCTCTTTCAGATGTCGTACCTGTCAAGACACCCTCTGACCTCTGTTCCTTATCTGCTCCATCTCTCTTATGCTGTTTTACTATTTCACTGTTTCATGTTTCCTCCACGACCCTTCAAAGACCAGCAGGTGCCGGTCTCTGCGGGACGTTTTGCAAATTGGTGGAAACACAGACCAGAGTTCAAGGTCCCTCCCTTGAACTCTATCACTACTGTCTCATTAAAAATGCACACAGACAGTTTCACAGATTCCTTGTAAATCACCATTTTCTTTGTTCTAAAATCCATTGGAATGAATATGGGTCAAATTTCACCCGCAAAAGCCTCAATGTACAAGAAAAAGTTCAAAGAGAGTTAAAAGAATGGAATTTAAGGAGTTTTAGCTGCTTTCCTATTTGACCCAAACTGTATGTAAGGCTTAAAACAGACAGCTGCTGAATTGTCAATGAAGAAGAAACACAAATCAAACAGTCAAAAGGAGCTAGTTCAGGTAAGACATTTATTCCCCATTTTTGTGTATTTCTTATTTAATATTTGTCTATTTTTGGTTACCTCCTGAAAGTTACACCTGTGCCCGTTTGTCCTATGACTGCTCGATCCCTTTCAGGGATGGAAACTTACATTTTGCAAAGAAAAGAACAGCAAATCAAACCTTTTTATTACAAAAAAAAAATTCTGTGTTCATAGCGTGTTGACCTGATTCCTGCTGTTGACCAGTACAAATGTTCTCTCACTGGAATGCTGACAACAATGAGCCTAAAAATTTATTTTTTTTTTTAATTCCAAATCCGAAACAGAGAAAGCTGTATTTATACTGTATGTGGAGTTGGGTTGGACCTTATATTTGAATTCAACCTGTTTTGGAGGTAAAGCTTTCAAAAAGAAGTTTAGTTATTAGATAATCTGGGAACCCGTAGGATAGTCTGCTGCCTCTGGGGGGGGCAACGACCAATATGTTGGGACTTCTGGTGTAGCTGATTAATATCCTGGCCAAGACTTCCTCCTCATTATTTTTGAATGCAAATAGTTAAAAAAAAAGTTTATTAAAAATTAACCATGGACAAGACAGTGACACTGTACAGTGTTGACTGAGTAACACTACTGTGCCATTTATGCTTTTACCAGAGAGGATGGAGAAGATAAGACTAAAACTGGGGGAGGTGAGCAGAAATGAAATGCAGCAAGGATCAGAGGTCAAAGTGGGGGCAGCTAAGGGCATTTGCGGCCATGTGGTATGCATCCCGTCCACTCAGCCTCTGTGTCGGCTCTTCTGCTCTCTTGTAGAGTAGACAGCTCTTTACAGAAAGATGGTAACCTACTAGACTGGCTAACTTTTAGCAATTTGCAGAAAAATGAACGTAGCAGTGTGAGTGGTTACTATGTCAACAAGCCTCAAGAGCCAAAAAGGACTGCAAAGACAAAAGACAAAAGGTTGCAGTATCAGATTTTCAGCTGCATGATGTATGCATGTCAGCTTGAATATCGTGTCATAAGGGAAAAGTGTGACTTTTGGCATTTTGCTAGAAGGAAAGATGGAAGAATCAATAGCACCCGTGTTTGTGCATTAAATATGAAGCAAAGTCTGCATGCAGTGGTGAGGCCAGCATGACGGCAACACATTGCAGGAGACACCTCAGTGTCTCAATTCTTTCTGCTATATGTGCTCGATGGAGGTGAATGGAAGCATGACCTTACTGGTTTATCTTTTAAAAAAAAAAAATCAGTATACTGTGCAAGCTAACATTTTTTCCACTTGTTCTTTTAGGAGGAAAGAAATAAAATCATTTAAATGCAGCTTCCTGTAGGGAAAGTTCCAACAATAGTGACATGGCTTTGAAAAGAGACACATGTGAGGCTTCTGCTGAAAGGAACACATAGATGTCTGATTCACAGGACCCAAATAACCCCGACAGAAATCTGAAGCATCTTCCAGATCCACTGTATCCACAGAGGGAGATGAATCTGAAGTCCAAAAGGCACCCCAGAGACTTCCAGTCCAACTTCAGAAATGCGGCACGGCGCTTTCACAGGTGACAATACAAAGTGTTTTGCACAGAGCTCTGAGAAAAACACTGCCGCTTTAATGGCACACCTTGACATTTTGAATTGGATCTATTTTTCTGCACCAGACACTTGTTTCCTGAAACACGAAGGGGGAAAGAAACATTTCTATGTTTGTGCATTACTCAAAAAAAGACTTGTTATCCTTGTTATGTCTTCTCACCAAGCCACAGGCAATGCCTCATGGCTCCCCCCACGCCTGCTGCTGACTTTACACAGTTTTGGCAAAAAAAAAAAAAAGTTTTTATATAACATTGAACTATACACGCAGTCTCATGTGTCACCTTTGTTCTATTTTGAATAATTTAAAACTAATTTCACATGTGCTGCAGGTAATGATTATGACTGATGTAATGATTACTTGCTTCTAAATGCCAGATAATAAAATTTCCCTCAAAACAGATTATTTGTCCAGACAAGAATCAACCTGCACATAAGACAGAAATCAGAAAATCTTCATACTAAAGAAGTGAGTTATATCCCGTGGGCTAGCCAGCCGATTAATCGACTAATCAAGGTGAGCCCGTGCCTTCCTGTGTATGTAATTAATGGCTCATTATATAGCTGTTAATTACATACACAAGTGAAAGGCACTGTTGAAGCAAAGGTCTTTTCAGCAGAGAAATACAATTGCCTGGGCTGCTTGAGATCAATCCCAAGGCATAATGGGATTCGTGATCAATGCCATCCCTTTATATGACAGACAGTAAATCCAGCCTGAATGGTTTTAACACTCGAGAGCGAAGAAAGCCCAGCTCCACGATGCCTGACCTTTGAAGGGGCTCCTCAAGAGAACGCTAGGAAGGGAAACTACATTCGAAACAAACGATCATTCGGCAAGAACTAATCATGACATGTACGAAGCCTCTGCTACTCTGAGATGCAAGTCAAGGTCGGCGAGGTCACGCTGAAGCTGTGAGACATTCAGACGCGCAGGTCTTGCAGCGTGGAGCACGTGACTCAGCCTGCTTATTTTCTGCAGGAATGTCCGATCGATTTTCCGTAGTGAGAAAAGTGGCGCTCTCCCCTTGTCAGAGAGAAAACTCTACTGGAATATTAACAGGTAGTTGCCATGGCAACAGGAGGCTGCTGCCATACTGTGCAGCGATTGGCTGAGCTCTTTTTTCCCCCCTTCTTTGCTTTACTGTAAGGAAAGCACATACACAAGAAAACTCAGAAGCCCCAGAGTCAAATCCACAGCCATAACAAGCATTTCATCAGAGGGGCATGACTGAGTGCTCCATCACCTGCACAACAGAGACATTTAATCTCTAATCAATAATGAATAAATGTACTTGGGATTCAGACCAAATTAGCAGTAAAATGGTCAAAATGATTAAATGGCTGCCTAACTGTAAATGTCATCCACAGATCCATGACCCGGCCCACACGGTGAAGGAAACTGCGCAAAAAACCCAGATATTGTGCAGTCCTTTTGTGCTGTCGTGCAAACAAGCTTATTATTTCAAATGCAGTTTCACCTTGTGAAGATTTAGAACTCAGCAGTTTGAAGAGTTAAAGACAAAGTCTTCCTAGAAGCAACTCTTGCCATCTGGTGTACACAGGTGGCTAGTTGGGCAGTTATTTTTGAAGCTCCTATCCTAATGAGCGGGGAGGGAGTCGTGAATTTAATTTGAAATGTTGCTTTGCTTGCTTATCTAGCCCATCTGTGTGTTCTATTTCTATGCTGGGGGAGCTGGATGGAGCATCGGGTCAATTGGAGATACATGTGCCCCACGCTTCATCACCACTGGACCACCGTCAGTCAGTATTTGGCTCGGAAGCTTATATCCAGCATGGAAAAGAGAACTGCAAAGAGTCAATACTGAATGCATGAATTATAAAAGCTTTTGAAACGTATGTCTATTCTTCACTATATCATAGAAACATGTAAAAAGTTAATCTAATCAAAAACTGAAGCAGTTGGCCATGACTTTGTAGTTTGGCAAGTTACTTTGTGCTTGTCGGATTTGTTCGTTAGAATATTTTTTCTGGCTGCTGGTTGTGTTGCGTTGATATGGTTCAAAACGTGTTAATGTGATGTCACTTTTCACATTTCTTGTCGGAGGATTCCCTATGTCACAGTCTTGGATGCATATAATTCCCCGTGGGTAAGGTAAGCGTCTTACTGGAGCACAAAAAGGTAGACATTCTTGTCAGGCTTAGTGGTGGTGCCCTTCTCTCTCTTCTGATGGCCTGTATCATATCAGCTAAAAGACACCCAAAAAGTTTGCCAACAAACTTCCCTCTAAGTTAAACTACTACACAAGTAAAAACACACTATATATCAGACAAATGGTTCAATGCAAGATAATTTAAATGCTGATATAACATTTAAGTGTCTTTTTCTTTCTTCTTTTATGTTAGTAACTTGTAACCATGTGTAGATTCAGTCATCCAATGCAAGGCTGCGCACTTACATTATCAGTAAAACCCTTTGGAAAACAATGCTACCCTAAAAGCATGAACTGTACATAAAAGATGGACGTGAAGCATCAAGCTCACCACCATTATCTTCCTGTAGGTTTTTGAAACCAGACCGAACAAGTGAGGAGCAGATCTGACTGAAAACCAACCACGCTCACAGGCTTCAGGCTATCATGTTGAGTTCAATAGGACTTAAAATTGGTAATTACACGTAAGCACGTAAACTCATCAGAAATGTATGTCAATGACAATAAAGTTATGTTCTCTTCTATTCTCTTCTATTGTTGTTCAAATCCTCTGTTTAGGAGGGGCAGCCAATCAGAATAAAGTTCACATAAAGGGAGAGTGACCTTGAAGGAACTAAAACAGCTTGTGGATGAACTGAGAGGCATCACCATGTATAAGATAAATAAACATGAGTTTGACTTATCTCAAGTACAGTCCAGGGGAAAAACGGCACTGGAAATGAACACAACAAATCCTCTCAATTCACGTCCTTAACTACATAAAGAAAACACTTGAAAGTCTGCTAATTAACTTTAATTAATATTAAATGCAATTTATTTTAAAGCTTAATTTAATACATTTAATTAACTTGAAATATCCATATCCTTAAATGATGTTTTTAAACTGCACATGTGGATATCCAGTCAGCCTTTCAATAATCACCGATGAGGCTGCACCACATCGTGGACATTTTTTCAGTTTGGTGTTGAGGGCAGGTGCTGGCATTGGCCTTTTAAAGTGTTTATTGCACTGGCTTCAGCGCTGCATGCCTGTGCTTCTGCAGACAGACAACAGAAAGGCTACGAGAGAATATGACTATTATCTTCCTCGCAGCTCTTAATGGAAACCCCTTGCACTCTTGCACCTTAAAGGCGAGACGTGGAGGCGCTGCAGTCATTATGAAACAGAGCTCATTGAAGATGAAAGCTTAATTTGCTGAAAACATTTAAGAAGCAAAAAGATTTAACCAGGGTTGGTTCCACTGCAGTTCTCTCATTTTATTGTATTCAAACGTCAGTGTGCTTCTTATTAGTTAGTAGTCTCCAGTGACTTTTTCCACGTGTAACCCATGCCCAACACTTGCAGACCCACACTTCTGATAAGAAAGGTGGCTTTAAAAGAATCAAAGAAAGTCTGCAGTGAATATTTCCACATGCCTTTATAAATCTAGCTTTAAGTTGTCTCAAATCTATTCATTAGCATTCAAATGATCCACTGTTTTCCATCACACTTGTTTCCAGTGAAAATTCCCCCCTCCTCCGGTGTACCGCCTGCCAACAAGATGGGCCCTCACATCCTCATAAATACATCACAACAAACAAGCATATCCGATATGAAAACACATACAGATGTCTCGACTTGGAACGATTCCGCAGCGTGAACTCATCTGTTTCAGACTGGCTGCTTTTCATTCAGCTTTACCTCCACCGACCCTCTCTGCATGTTTAGGGACTTTCTCTTCCTGATAAATTTACATATTCTGAGTTGCTTCTCTGCAGTCCTCCTGCTAACTTTTCCTGTGTCTCTTAATCAGCAAAGACTTCTGCTCCTGACCCAGAAATCAACCTTCCACCCACAGTGCATCTGAAGGACAGAGCTGAGCTATGACTGAGGATGCACAGCTTTATCACATGTTCCAGGTTTTTCCAGGGTAGCCCTAGTAAGCTGTATAGGCAGAGATCATCCTCACTCAACTTCTGATGCACACGCAGTCATTTTGTTCTAGAGGGAGGCCTGAAATGGGACAAAAACTGCAGAAAAGAGAAACGAGGAGTCAAATCATCTCAAACTGGTTTCTCGACCGACAATGAGTTCACTGTGCTTAAACGGCCTCCACAGTCGCCAGATCTCAATCCAACAGAGCACCTTTGGAATGTGGAGGAAGGGGAGATTCGCATCATCGATCAGCAACTGTGTGACGTCAACATGGAGTGAAATCTCTGAGGAATTTTCCCAGCACCTTGTAGAATCTATGCCACAAAGAATTCAATCAATTCTGAAGGCAAAAAAGGGGTCCAACACAGTGCAAGCAAGATGTACCTAATAAAGTGAATGCATCTAAGAACATTTAAACTGTCATGAACACTTAAACTCATAAAAAAATAGAGCAGGGCAGATTTTATCTTTAACCAATGTCACTTTAAAATGATGGTATCTTATTTTCCTTTCCCTGCTTCTCTTTCTTACCTCCTCTATTCAGACCTGTGTTTTGAGGGACTAAGATGAGAGGAGGTGATGAAAGAAACCGAAGATGCACAATCTGAGAAATGGCAAAGGGAATTTGTCTTCAGATAGAAGATATAAAGGAGAGAGAGGACCCAAACACCACAAGAAATGTCAAAAAACAAGTGGAAGACAAAAAGGCTAAAAAAAACAAAAAGCAAGTGGGATAAAACAGGAAAACATGAGAGAACTGATTTCATAACTCAACTCAGGTGTTCCAAATTCAAATTCATATAAAAATCAGCAGGATTAACCGATAAGATTAAGAATCATAGTTGAAATTACAGTAAAAGTAAAAAGCCCTACATTTAATACTTTAAATAAGTAGCTGGCTAAGATTAGTGGCACTAATTTTAACTACTTTATATACTACATGTATCAATCAATTATGCTTAATCATGAGCTAAGAAAAATGACTTATTATCAGGACTTTCATATAAATGTTATTGCCCTGTGAAATTTGGGGGAGAGGAAGTATAATAAAATGCAAATGCCACCGCGCGTCTAAAAAAATCACCTTTCATGAGTGAAACCAAATGGCTCTCTGCCTCGTTTCACCTTTTCTGGCCTTGCCTGCATTTCAGTGGCAATCACAGAGAATAGCTTTTGATAGCAAGAACTGAGCTCTGAGTTTATTCTGTATAAGTTGTGACCAGGTCAAAAAAACTGAGCTGTGACCAGTGGTGGATGAAGTGTTCAGATCTTTTGCTTGGGAAAAGTCATCAATACAAAATGTAAGAATTCTCTATTATAGGTTTTGATTTTAAAGGGATCAGTTAAATGAAAATAAGCCTTATTAGGCGTACAACAACATCTGGGGCCGAAAAAAAGAAAAGAACACAAGTGCCTAAACGTCAGTTCCTCTAATAGCCACTAGAGGCTGGCTACAAAAGTGTGTCAATTTCCATAGACTCCCATGTTAAAATACCCAATTTTACAGAAATAATAAACATTTTTACAGCCTGCTACAAGACAAAGTTTTGGTCTCTTTAGCTAATTTGCACTTCATAACAACTGCATTCAGTCTGAATCTTAAATATCTCACTCATAATTAAGCCCCAAAGCTAAGGAATGTCAGATGACACTGCAACCCTAGCTGCAACCCCATTGGAGAAGAGCAAAAAGGGGGTGGGGGGTGATATGTGTTCAGAATGTTCCTGAATTACATTTCTTGTCCCCCGACTGAGAAGACTTGGAGGAAATATTCAGAAAAGCTAAAATGATATGATGTGATAGCACAGGATCGGGGTCATTTGCAATGACAATGTAAACCTCACAGGGAATGGCAGCTTGGAGCTTGGCGCAGATTAGCTTTCTGCTAGGCGTCACCCTAACTAAATGAAATCACTAAACTCCTTTTGGAGCACTTTTACTGTATTTTCTTTGACATGTTCAGTTGTGTACTTATTTCCTGCTAGCAGACCATCCAACAAGTCTGTGCTCCATTTATTTTTATTGTGTAACACTCTGTTATTATTTGATAGCACTAATTAGTCTCTACTAAATCTGTGCAGTGGATGCACCTTGCTAATCAAGCATACAACTCTCTCGTCCAAATAATGTCACTTTTGGGCTGGAAAAATCAAGATGACGATGGCTGAAAAGCTCTACAAACCAATGGGTGTTTGTTTATAGTTTATAGTCTGTCTTACATAAAGTCAGGTAGTTTATTTCAGTGCATCCAAATTAAGGCGTCATAGACATGAAAAGATGCTGTAATATAACACAATTTCCCCTTTTCAAAAACAAACCTTCAGATATGATTAGCTGCCTGAAAGAGACAAACATATTGCGTCAAGTGTTGATAATCTCTAAACTTTCATATTCGTTTGCCTCTACCGTAGTGCTGCATACTGTAAATGAGGACAGCAATTACCAATAACAGGAGACATATTTTTGCAGGGCGAAAGGTGCTGCACCAGATGGCCTTCTGAACGCGTTTCTGGTCTTGTGCCGAATCAACAGCAAGTAAGCAACGAGAGCATCAGTGGCAGATTTAATTGGAGTGAACAGGAGCAAATGCAAGCTGTAGTATTTAATGTGATAAATCCATATGCTTTGTATCGTAATTCACACCTCTGCAAAAAGCGACATGAATGTGGCGTGTTGGGTTGTTTTGCCTTGTTGCCGTGGAGTCATCTGCATCATGAGGAGTTTAATCCTTCATCGCTTGCGGCACCTTTATCATGCCAAGCCAGATGGATTGCAGGTGCCACGCCAGATGCCTTACTATATTTACAAGCATCTTCAAGAACACCAGGCCATATATAGGCATGATTTAGTTCAGCACACAGGCTCGAATGACACCAGGGTCTGTCGCTCAGTATGTTGTTTGCATTGTGCCGATATTACATATTCAAAATGAGTGGTCTGCTTTCTCCAGTAGAGATGCAGAGCAAGGTTCAGTCAGTGGAGCTGCCTGACTCACTCCAGTCACCGAGGGCGCAGAGACGAGGAGGCAGCGTAATGCAATTAGTCGCAACACAAATATCTGCTTGCGTGCGACAAGCAGGGAGGATGAGAAGAAGCGCAGTGATGTCAATGAGGGTCAGCATTAAGCAGTCTGAAAACAATAAGGCAAACTCACAAATATTTACTCACTTCTGTAGTTGTAATACTCACAAACACTAAAAAGTAAAAGTTGAAAGGGATGATCAGTGACCAGAACTGCTCTATGAACTCTGCTTTATGGTAATAATAAAGCATGTGGCATGTATATGGAGGGAAAGCATGAACTTTGTGTTGCATTCCAGCAATTTAAAAAGATCTGCTGTTAATATTAATGAACAAATAATGGATCGTGAAGAAGTACTAAAATCAAACAGCAGGAGGAAACAAAAAGTAAATTAATTAACTGACTGTAGCGGCTCTCACTGCTCATCAGACAGACAGAAATGCATACGTGGCCACAGCTGGCCTCAACTGACAGGGTTCACTCAGGGTTAGCCGGGCGTCCTCAACTCAGCCACAGGTCCACCTCATACGTGCCAGATGTCAGGTGTGATGTGACATTTGAACCACATCTGGCACCACAGAACATTTGGCTTAACAGACGATAAGCTCATTGCTTGTGGTCCCGCAACACTCAGTCGTTATGTGCCAAAACTAGTTCTGATTAGACCCAGATGTGTCTGTTATCTCAGATATTAGTCAAACAAACAGACAAAGACATCACGAACACGCGTTGGACAGAAAGCATTTTGAATTTATTTAAATCCCTGTGAAAATACAGCTGCAGGGTCATTAGGTTGTTTTGTTACAGGCTGTTCAGTGTGATCATTTAAGCTTTTTCTTTCTTCTTTTGGCTGCTCCTTTTAGGGGGCGCCACAGCAGATGCTCTGCCTCCAGCTGCCTATCCCAGCATCCTCCTCTGTCACACCAAACCTCTGCATGTCCTCCTTCACTACATCCATGAACTTCATGTATGGTCTCCCTCTTTTCCTCCTTCCTGGCAGCTCCATATTCAACATCCTTTGTCCAATCTATCCCCTATCCCTCTTTTGTACATGTCCAAATCTATTCCTGATGATTTCACGCAGGAGGCCCTTCCTGATGCAAGCATCCCTGTTTCTCCAGGCCCCACTGTGGCTGGTTTTGGCACGATCATTTATTAGCAGATGTTAATTTAGAGAACGCAATCCTCCATCTTCATTTAGGTTGTTTGGCTTGCCAGTTTAGCCCTTTAAAAACAAAAATAATCCCAAAGTGTTGTTGTTTTGTTTGTTCCAAGAATATACTGATGGACAACCTGAATTACCTTCCACACACTGTACAAAAAAAAATTCTTGAGTAGGGTGATATATGGGAAGGTGTAGGACAGCTTTCCCCACCATAGACCCCCCATCTACTTCTTCCAGCTGGTTTCTGTTTGCTTTTTAATAGTCAAACAGATATAATTTGCTGTGCAGTCTAAGCCACCCCAGACGTTTTTGCTTCAGTTCTACACTCTAAAAGGTAATACCTATTCTTACTCAAATTACATTTGTGTGCTTTACTTAAATCTCGCTATACTGTTGATTTAACTCAAGCAATGTGAGTAATATACACATTTTGCCTGAGGAAGGAACAAGACTAAGTTTTAATGTGTAAACTGGACTTGAACATTTTTGTTACTGGAGTGGGTGCGGTGCGGTTCAGCAGTGCACATGCGCAGTAAAGAAGTGCGGGAAGCTTCGAGGAGCGTTGTGGACATTAGAAGCAGCAGATCTTCTCTAAAGGGGAGTTATTCATCTTCAATGTAGTTCATGTATCATGTATGACTTTTTATTTACATTTAGTGTTACAGGCTAGTTTTTCATGATGATACATAAACTTATTTGCAGACTAAATCTAATGTTAGCATGGGCTTATGTGGCCAACATTAGCTAAAACTGCCATGTGTTTTACTTGAGAGCCTTCAATGTTTTTGACCATGATAAGAGCTCTGAACATTACCCATATTTCAAATGCAGCATGTT
>VUQK01023338.1:0-13211 GCA_015106715.1 Bujurquina vittata | reverse complement strand
TTTTCTTCCTTGCTTACTGTTTTTTTTTGCCTCTTTTTCACTGCTTCTTCTCCCTCTATATTCCCCGCACTCATTCGTCCATTTTTTATTATTTTTTATACATCTTGATCTCTGTTTTGCTTTAATTATATCAGCTTACATGTGTGAGTTCATTCAGGTGCAAAGGGCAACACGTTGTAGTTATCAGGGTGCAGAATATAGTACTTGACAGCTTGGGTTAAACTTAACACAGACTTCGCTAAGAAGAGGTCAAAAGTCAAGAGGGTGAAGATGGGGATCTAAACCACACAAGAAGATGTGAAAAGGGTTTTTGTGTATAACTTTCATTTCATTTCCACTGGGAAATAATATAAAAATAAAACTCCGATATTAAATTCCTCAAGATAAATGTGTTCCGAGGGGTACCTGGCTTGTGTATATGTGCAGATGTGCGTGTGCATTCTTAGATGTCATCTCATAGCGGCAAACGCCATCAGTAACCATCAGTGTAGTGTTAAACACTGACCTCTGACCTATTCCGGTCAGGACTAGGTCGCATCACTGTGTAGGGTCTGTCCTTAAATACACTTAACATAATGTCAACTCAGAGACACAAAAATGTCCATGACTCAAAAAGTTTATTTCCAAAACTCTAGGGTATACCTAATAAGAATGACTCTGTGGCAACATGTATATTTTTTTTATGATCTGATATAGACTAAGACGTGTGTATGGTGAAAATATGTATCCATTTTCTTAATCATTTATATAACTAGAGTCACAGATGGACAAGAATCTATCACAGGTTGAGAGGCAGGGTGCACCCTGGGGTGCCAGAGCATCATAAGGCTAACACAGAGAGACACGATACCAATCATGCTAACAACCATACCATAGCCCCAGCTGCTAATTCAATTTACCAACTGTCTTTGGACTGTGGGAGAAAGCCAGACTAACAGGCGAAAACCCACACAAGTACAGGGCAGTCTCTACATAAAAAAAGTTCAAGCAAACCAGCAGTTTAAACCTATTTGTTGCTGATCACAGCACCACCACACAGCCACGAAGGATCAAAGATATCATTATTGTCCTCAAGAAACTGTTGAACTGTTGAACAGTCAGCAGAAATCACACAACCATTAAGCAAACAGTAATAAATGAACAATAACAGATTAAAAAAAATATATATACAATAAAACACAGAAAGTTAGAAGTCCAGAGTTATTAAAATAATGCACCTTCAGCCAGACAGAATCAACTTGAACTCCTTAGATAAAGGGTGGCTAGGAACAGCCTGAATAGACTGGGCATGGTGAATATCCATTTAATAGTAATAGAAAATAAGGTATGATTGGATATAAATACAAAGGCATCATAGTGTGATTTACTGACTGACTGCACCTGAAAAAATATACAGCCCATGCAAGCCTTTAGATGATCATGTACAGTGATAATAAATCAACTGAATGTAATTTGACTGGCTCTAGTTTATAAAAGTCAACACATGTGAGTCTCACAAGAAACAAACCGCACAAAGACAGGTGCTGATCTATGGATCCATCCCCGGTGAAAGCTAAAGAACAGCAGCTGAAATAACTGCACGCAGTTTTCAAACTAACAGTAACAGAAAAAGGAAACACACAAGTGTACAAAGACCACTTTAGACCATCAAAACAACTGAAATACGTTGAGAATTAATAAAATACACACAATTGATGCCAAACCTTTAAAATACAGTTGGCTGCATTTTATCGCTAACTTACATTAAAAGGTTGGACTGCCTTTCTGCATCAGAACTGAGTTTCACATTGTCCCACAAAAAGACAGTTTGCCACCAGTTTAGTTTATTAGGGTGAAGTCACCTTTTGTACATATGTATTTATTACTTTATTAACAACACAACAGCACTGGATGAGTAAGGAATTGCAACTCTAATAGCAGTCCAGCTAATTGCATGTTCCGGCTGATAAAAAGCAGTCTCAGCTAACCTTTGAAGGGAACCGCTGCAGTTTAAGAGTGGGTCAATTTTATGAAATTGATACTATGTGCTTGACAAGTGTACAAGATTGTGCATTACAGTCGAAAGCGGAGATAAACAAGGTAAGAAAAGAAATGCAAAAGAGTAGATAAGAGATCTATAATGAAATGCATTCAGGAAAAAGGAAAATAACAGGAGGAAGAAGCCCTATAAAGCCACTAAGGGGCAGAATGACAAATGAAAGGAGGAGGCAAAGAAAGAACAAGATGGAAAGGTGGAGCGAGGAGGGAGTAGGAACATGAGAGTGAGAACAAAGGAGGCAGTGTGTGGTGAACAGGGGATAGAGACGCCATCTGAGACGAATAAAAACTGGAATAACAATAAAAGTCAGAAGGCGCTACCTCCCTTCCTCCTTACACAACCGGTCCCCGTGCATGTTTGTTTGTGCATTACACGTGTGCATCACCACCGGCCGTCCTTTGTTTTCAGTCAAGCCCTTTCTGACAAATCTCTGCAAAAAAGTTTGGAAATAAACGCGCGTTGACACTTGCACTTACACCGAACACACACGCTTACAAACAAGCGTGGACGCACAACTGAGCCGGAGAATCAAAGACACATGGGACCGCGGCGAGCACACAAACACACACACATACACAACAGCTGTGGCAGAACAAAAACATACCGTTTCCAAGGAGATGAATCCAGTATGCCAATGATTTGTGAATGTGTGTGTGTGTAATGTTTGTTTGTTTACATCTGAGTAAAGACAAACCTGCGTGCCACAATGTAGGGAGAAGGAAAATGATAGAGGAGGGCACAGAGAAAGTGCGAGAGTAAACTGATGAGGAGCAGACACGGGAGGTGTCGCCCCAACAGTGTTATTGTTTTTAGTGTTGCTAGTTTCCTCTAAATTGCAGCCACATTTTCTTATAACACCTGCTCCTTCGTCACCAGTCCTTGTATCTGTTTTTCCTTCTGCTTCGATCTATGTTGTGCAAAAATGGTCAAAATGAGTCATGAAAGGAAAGGATAGAGAAGCTAAGGATTTGTACTGTACATAACTAAAAAAAAGTGTATTATTTATTATCTCTTTATTCTTTTCTATTGCTTGTATATTTCTTGTATATCTGAAACTTTATTTCTATCTTTCTCTGTTTGTGTGTGTAAAAAGTGCTACTGGAAGTTCACTTTCCCTGGCAGAACCCTCCCAAAGAGATTAATAAAGTTAATCTAATTATTTTCATTATTTTAATTTGAACCTTCTGTCTTTAGGTTTCACTACATCCTAAGTTGCAGAAAGATGCACTTGTAAAAACACTAAATGAAATAGATTATTTGGGGCCACTTTGTTCAGAGGATTTCAGTTTGTTGTTACATAATGATGACACTTAAAAGTTTTCCTCCTAAGAATGGTCTCATTTTGCAGTAAAGACTGTATATTTTTTTGTTTTATTTTACCCTAGCCAATCAAAAGCTAGTGACATCAGCATGCATTTCAGTTACACAGCAGCTGTCAGCAGCTGCTAGGAACAGGTAATGTGCATCATGACAGCAGATTTAGAAATGTGATTTAAAAAATTCGGCTACAACAACTTTCAGTGCTGCACCAGTCTTATCAACATTTGCTATTTTTGTAGGGTTTTTTTTTCTAGTTCTGCCATTGGGAGATGCCATGCCCTTTATTAATATCATAAACAAAGTTTTGACTGCCACAGCTATTTTTTTCCAACTGGTAAGAGCTTTAAAAACACTAGACTGATTTAAAGCGCTGAAAAAAAAAACTGTGGGCATCAAGTCCAGAGGTCTGATTCAAGCTTGCTGTTTGTACCTAAACAATAAAACATTAAAATTAACTAAACATTTCCTGGTAGGGAAAGTCATTTTCTTTTACTGCATTATATTTTTATCGGTGATAGGTGACATGATTTACTTCTATGTACATGTTGTACTGTTTACACCAGGCGCTATTCCATCTACAGCTCAGCAGCCACTTCCCCTGCAATCCATAAAGCAGGGTACAATTTTCTGGACAAATCACAGAGTAAACTCTGGCTGTGTGACTGGGATCCAGCTCCTTTAAGTCATGTCCTGGTATTCATTACAACTCACAAAGCTTCCATTAATCTATTTTTCCTTATTTCCACGACTTTAACTGATGTGAAGCACTTGCCTTAGGGGCCAAATCTGACCACTACGGGTCAGCAATAGTAGTCCAGCTCTTACAGCGCTTATCCATGCCAGTCTAGCTCAGAGGAGGCCAGCGAGGGGCAGAGAAGGGAGCTAAGAAAGGAAAAAAGAATGACATAAAGTGTATATATGTGTGTGTGTGTGTGTGTGTGTGTGTGTGTGTGTGTGTGTGTAGTAGCTCATGTTTCGCAGCAGAGAACTGTTGAATGACTACTGAAAGCCAGCGCCAGATTGCTGTGTGCAGGAAAACAAAAGAGCGTGACATAAACACACACACACACACACACAGCTACTTGACTTTGACTGTGCGTGTCTATATTTGAACAGTGCATTGCAGTGGCACGTGCATGCACCCATGAATATGCATGTGAGTGCTTAAATGACTTCAGTGTGCATGTCTGTGATGGTCTGTGTGCATATGTACTTGACAGCAGGCTTCTGAATCTGACCCATTTGACCGCTACCTAAACTCATGTAAACAAAGCATCTCTTTAGTGGTGTAAACGTGACAGTGCAGTGAGTCATAGCCTCTGATCTCCCATGTAAACAGTGAAAACTTGAGACTTGCTGCCAAGAAGAAAAACCCAGAACAGCCAAACCATCCAGATGAGCCCAGAAGCTTTTTTTTCCCCAAACCATTTTGGCATTGTGTTCAATGAAGTTACTTCTGATTTAGTTGGATTTTTTTTTTCCCTTTGGCATACTTTTCATTGTCTGTTCAGAAATGGAAGCTATCGCAACTCATGCAAAGTATTTCTTCAACCAAGCTGGAAGTGAAGTTTGTCTTCAGCTTTTAGTTTGTTTATACAACTGACATGGGAAGTTGTAAATAAGAACTAAGTCATTCGTGACCTTTCCGAACTTGCAGTGTATCATTTGACTGCAGCAGTATGTTAACTGCTTAAAAACAAAAGTGTCCAAAAACCATCTTGTAAGGTAAACTCCTGATTATGCAGTTCATTGCACAACCCTGTTTCCAAAGGAGTCAGGATGCTAACACAGAATGCAGTCACTGGCAAAACATTTAAATGTAAATTGAATTAGAAATATTATGAAGATAACGTAATAAATGTCAAAACTGAAAACTGTCGAGTTTTTTAAAAAAACAGATGTTAATTTATATATTGCCTCAAGCAGCACGTTTCAAAAGAGTTATAACAGGGGGTAATGGAATAGAAAAAAGACCTGCAATGTAAAGAAACTATGCTCATGCAGCGCCTCCATTAGAACAGACAAAATCCTGTGGGGTAAATCACAGCATTGGTTCAGCACCCCTTCTTCAAATCACCGACAGTAAAGACACTTAAAAACTGTGTCAAAAAAATTTAAAACCCAACCATGCAAATACCAAAAACAATGCTCCCTTTCCGTGGTACAAGCTCACCTAAGATCAAATGTGAAATTCTCTATTGAAATCAGAAAAGCTGCATCATCCAGGCTAAAGACGGTCCAACCTGCTGCTGTAGCCCATCTGCTTTATATTTTGGTGTGTTTTGCATTCAAAGATGCTCTTCTGCATGCCTTGGTTGCACTGAGTGGTTTATTGAGTTACTGTTGCCTTCATATCATCTCAAAGATGACCTCCTCTGACCTCTAGTCAAGGCATTTTTTTGTGCAGAGAAGTGCCGCTTGCTGGATAGCTTCCCTCTCTAAACCCTTGAGATGGCTGTGCAGGAAAATCCCAGCAGTTTCTGAAATACTCAAACAGCCCATATGTTAACAACAAGCATGTCACTTCTAAAGTCACCTAAACCACCTTTCTTCCCCATTCTGATGCTTGGTTTGAACTGCAGTAGGTTTCCTTGACCGTGACTACATGCCTAAATGTACTGAGTTTCTCTCATGTGATTGGTTGATTAAATATTTGTGTTAACGAGCAGTTGAACAGGTGTACCTAACAAAGTGGCTGGTGAAAATCGAGCAAATGCGGTACATGGCCACTGGGCCACCTTTTTGTTTTTTATGTACAGTATGTGGTTATTTTCTGAAACTGCATCTTGGATTGATAAGAGCAGAACGTAAGGAACACTACCAGCAGATCCGATGGAGCAGCAAAAAGTGTAGAATAAAACAGGGGACTGCTGACATATATGATCTACACTTCTGACATTGCAGCATTTGTGGTAAAAATATGCAGATCAAAATAAATTTGAGAAAGCCTGGATTAAAACTGAAAACGATGGCATTCCATTCACATAAGCAAATAAATATTTTTTTAAATGTGCGGCAAAAATATGGCAAAGAATATGAAATATAAGACATGTGAAAAATGGATCATTATTAATGGAAGCTGACACAAGAATTTAATGGAAACTGTTTTTCAAAAAGTGCATCATGGTTTCATTAACAGCTGCAGGGGTCATGTACAGTATATGTACAGATAAGAATGCCTGTGGTAAAAGGCATTACATTTCTGCATGACACTTTATGAATCATGGTAAACCAGTGGTCAGTTTGAGTCAGAGCTCAGAATAAATGGGATGGTGTTCAAACCGCCTGAGAATACTGTTCACATCTTGAAATCATAAATTCACAGTCCATTCTGGTCCTTCTCAAAACAAAAAAACTTGGGAAATACTCCTTCCTGATGGATGACTGTTTTGGCAAATGCTAGGACCAGTCTTAAAGTTAAAAAGAACCATTTTCTGGGAGTAAACCAGCTTCTGTGCCTGTGTACATGGCTTCAAAAAAATGATAGCAAACACCATCCGAAATTACTTGTATAACCTGTTGCACGTCATTTGACATATGACCACATAATCTCTAGTGAGATTTACACGCTCACAGGGACAGTTCTGTAAACCATAAGGCAACTTGACAGTGTTTTGTTTGTACAAACCTGTAAACTGCAAAATGCCAACTAACCAAGCTACAAAGTGAGGGAATAACATTCCCTTTCTGGAATGAGATTAAAGCGCCATGATAAAACTGCAATCTTACTACAAGCCGCGTTTGGAGCAGCTTATTCGAGCTTGGCTGCGTTGGGGTGTTGTTAAATTTGTCACGAGTCAGCTGGAGGATTCATTGCTGAAATTGCGTTTTCACACACAAGAATTCCTGAGAGACACACAGCATCTGTGCCGATACTGCAGGCTATCTGCGTCATATCAATGAAACTTTTATTTTTCTAAACATGGAAACCGCTTCTCATTATTTTAATGTTGTAACTTTGTTTCCACTGCCACACAAAATGCAAGTGAACTCAGTCATCCCTGAATGTATGTGCAATTTAAAGCAAAATAACTTTATAAAAAAAAGGAAAAAAAAGAAACATTTCGTGTGATCACAAAACATGGACAGCACTTTTGCAGGTGGAATGGAGTCCAATTTTGAGTTTGATAGCCGCTTTTACACTACTTTTACTAAAGTGTCTTAGTGTGAAAACACCTTCAGATTTTCTGTGCTTTAGCAAAGAAACACATTTTTAAACTGTAGTCAACAGTCCAAAAAAAGCCGTAAACCAAAAAGGTAACCAAAATCAATAGATTCCAAACCAATGGATTCCAAACCAATAGATTCTGGGCGACACAAAGACAAATATTAACATATACCTGCTTGGAAAAGCCATGTACAACCACAATAGCATCTGATGCTCATATGCAGCTAATTAGAAATATGATCTCAACACCACAGAAGAGAGTGACAAGAACAGCAAGGTTGAAAGGTGGGCCTTTTTTTGTGGTTCTTGGTTTTAGACAAACCTTTAATCTGAAGAAAAAAGTTGCACAAACTCCTACTGATCCTACTCCTACTAATAAGTAAGAAGCTTATTACTTATTTGTCTTGTTTTCATTATCTTGGGATGCTTAGAATTTGCCCTCCTGCAGGAAAATTAAACAGATTTTTAAAAATGCAACGAGAGGAACCACTGCAATCTGGTACTCACTACTAAAAGCAATCTGTAGGCGTAACTAAACACTGCCAAGATTAAGAGTCCCACCTCCATATGTAGACTAACAGGCAGAGCAAAGTACCGACACCAGCAGGGTTAGAGGTTTAACTCCCAATGGGGCCACACATTTTTAAAAAGTATGTTCTCATTGCACTATAAGGAGGTTCTGATTTAGAAAAAAAAAAACTTCCTCCAACTGGTTTACATTATGTTTGCATGATAAAAAAAAAAAAGAAACAGAACGTAACAGAGGACTTACAGACACCTCAAAGTGGCTAACACTGTGTTACAGGAGGAATAATGTTCTTTTATTGAGCCGACAGGAGATATCGCTGTTTGGAGTTAGTAGGTTGTGTGTATGCAGTGTCTGGGTAATTCATTTCAAAGTTACCGCTGTCTGGTCTCGGCGACCAGCCGCTAGACAACAGAACACACAGAGTAAAACTGATAAGAGCTGAGAAAATAAACGCACACCTCTCACTCAGTTGCGCTTAATATATTTGTCTGTAAGAGGAGGAGGAACGGACAAAATGTGTGTGGGTGTGCCTGCAGATGATTCAGAGATGGACTGAGGCCGCGAAAGAACAAAAATTGATTGATGACATTAGATGATGAAAGATCTTACACCAAACCAGCTGCTTGGAGTTTCCATAAAAATACCGTCATTGTATTCCCATAAGATACACCCTTGTACTCTTTCCTTGGCATTTCTTTTTAATTTTGTACATTTGATCAACACTGCACATTTTCTCAAGAACAAAAAGGTAATAACGACTGCTAAAGGTTATATGTCAGATTTGCTATTAAACATGTAGTCCTGTTTGCAATATGGTTTTTCATTAGTCCTGAACTGAAGGGGCCAGGTCACAGAAATTAGAAAAGCTACGGGGCTTCTTTCACACATTTTCAAGCTTTTAAAACCCATAATGAGATATTTTACCTCTAATTTGAAATATACTTCTCTGATCAGGCATGGGATGAAAGAACATTGACTCAATCATAATCCCTCATTTTCTTCTTCAGCAGCTTCCTTTAGAGGTCGCCCATCTTACCCTATCCCCCATACTCTTCTCCAACCGCCCACCTGTCCTACTTCACTACATCCACAAATCTTCTCTGTGTACTTCCTCTTTCCCTCCTGGCTCGCAGCTCCATCATCAACATCTTTTGTCCAATATAGCCACTCTCTCTCCACTGTACATGTCCAAACTTTGTCCCCAAACCACTCAATCTGAGCTGTCCCACTCATGTGCTCATTTGTAATCCTGTCCATCCTGCTCACTCCCAATGAAAATCTTAGCATCTTCAACTCTTCTACCTCCATCTCCACCTCCTGTCCTTTTGTCAATCTCACCGTCTCTTCTGACAAAACATGGACAGATGCAGAAAGCCCAGAAACAAACACACTAGAGTGTCTAATAGTTACAATAATCAGAACCAAAAATAGCAAAGACAAGAAGAAACTATCATAAAGGCATACCCACACAAATACCCCATCATAACTCCCACACACAGACTGCAGCTACCATTAACTGACCCATGGCTTCGAGGACAAACTGTTCCTGAGTGACAGCCAGAGGAGGCTGGACCCCAATAGTCAGCTTAGATGACTGCACCACACAATTGGCCTTCACCTTCACCTGGAAAGAGAAGAATGATGATATTAGACGTGGACAGAAGACTAGTCAAGGGGAGATAAAATTCTAATACACAAACAGAGGAGAAACAATGAGTTTGGCAGCTCACCTGTACGGTCACTGAGGGGACAGTCAGGCCATTGATATCATGGATCAGGGCTTGCTGTGGACAGATATTAAGGAAATTATGACTTTATGGGTGTAAATTTGTAAATGTGAGTACGCCTTTCTGTGTGTGTGTGTGTGTGTGTTTTGTTTGTTTACCGATGGGTTGTCCATGCCAGAGGAAACAGTGGTAGAAAGGGACAGGTCATCCTCACTATCAGTTTTGGGCAGGATGTCTGAAATACCCACAGTTCAATCTCAAAAAAATGAACTGATGATGTTCCAAAAATACAGCATGTAATTATATAGGCAACGCAAACATTTTAAGATAGCTTGTTACTTATGTTTGCAAACATAAAACCTTTTATATTGACTATTTATTTAAAACAGATCAAAGCAGTTTAAAGTGAGCCTATTATGCTTTTTTTTTTCATTTCTTTTATATACACACTGTTACAGTGGTGGATGTTATAAACATGACCAGCTTCAAATAATGAGGCCAGTGTATGTACAAGAGCCAAAGACTCAGGCTTCAGACTGCCCTAAACCTTCTGGATCTGTTAGACGTCAAAAAGGTAATTTCTTTATTCATCTCATAGTCTCACACTCTCTTACACAGACCTGGCTATGAGCACAGCAGCCACTCCCACCAGTTTGTCATGGCTTCTGTTTCCCATTCAGAAGGCAGATAGTTTAAGGTTGTCAAACTGTGGGGCAAGCCCAACTAGTGGGATGTGGAGGCACTGCAGGTGGGGTGCGGACAGCCAGGTGAAAAATATCAGATGAAACTAAGGGGAATATTTTAAGTAAAATTTAATGTGGATCACAAACATTGGTTTAAAGAGAATTTGTTTTTGCTTCTAAAGATGGATAAACAGAGAAGCTGTAAACTTAGTCTAAGACAAATAAGGATTGTTTTGAACTGTGAACCATGCAAAGCTACTCCAATGGAGCTGAAAATGGGCAAAAAGGCCACTTTAAGGAGTAGAAATATCACATATTTGCAAATCAGAAATTCAAAAAGGAAAATTTTACTTACTTTAAAGCTAATGTGAACATTGAATTGACTAAAGAACAAATTAAATTTTTAAAACGGTAACACCAAATAATAAATAGTCATACAGTTTTTAACATATCTTAAGTATGAGATTAAGATTTAATAAATCAAGCATCTGACACCAACAACCACCTCTTCAGGACATATTGTGGCATCATGAGAATTATAGCGTCTCCATTAGGCTTTCAGAAGTCTCCTACCCTGAATCCTGGTGGCCTCTCTGATGAATTTTTGCAGTTTCTTCATCTCAGCTTCCACCTGCTCATAGTCAACCTCCCTGGCATCCACCTTCGGAGTTGAGAAGAAAGAGGGATCTGTACCCATGTACGAGCACAGAAGATGACCACCTGAACTCAGACTGACCACCACTCCCTTCAGTTCCCTGAGAAGAGCAGAGGAGGGGAAAGTTTACTTTTTCCCAGTGTGCCATCGGTCATTTGTTAAGAACGTCTGCCTAAAATTTCTTCTGCAGTTCAGCATTAGCAGTTTGCTCCTTTAGAGCAAGCGAGCAAAACACTCATTTAATGCTTTTAGAAAAGCTGAATGTTAAGTTCAGTGCTGCTTTGTAATATGGAACCAGATGAAAAGAGGGAGAGCATGAAGAAATGCTGAGTGATGCCATAATGTGTTTTAACTGTGTGTGTGCTAACTGGTTACAGATGTGTTGTGTGCGTATGTGTGTGTTTTCTGTTCCAGTCCAGTGAGACGGTAACACATACACTCGTACACAGACGCACACACGAGGGGGTTCAGGTCAAGAGCAGCAGTCGACTCCACACCTGCACAGGGGGGCGTCTGAGGGGGCATAAAACTTCCACTTTACTGCAGCAGAAACACTCCGTCACGCACACGCGCGGGCACACGCGTACGCAGATCAATTCACATTCACAGAGCCGTGACCGACTGCAACACAAACACATTCATAAAAAAGATGGCTCTCACGTTCATTCACACAGACATACATACACATACCCAAGCTGAATAATAGCTCCAAACACTCATGAGACAAAGAATGCTGATATTTCACACAAAACAACAAAAGGCACACACACATACTCTAGCAGCAATGTTAGCTACACATACATACGTGTGACACCGCAAAACTATGTTACCAGAATTGCTTTCAATCTTTAAAAGCCAAAATATGGCACTGCGTACACTGTTTATCCCAGTGGTTGAGTAGGGTGTACAAATCAAGGGGGTTTTAAAACATTTCTCAACTTAATGTGGTAGTGTATGACCCCAATTCCCAAAAAAAAGGTGTGTAACATGTAAATAAAAACAGAATGCAATGATTTGCAAATATCATAAAGCCATATTTTTTTCACAATAGAATATAGAAAACATATCAAATGGTTAAACTGAAGAATGCACTGTTTTAAGAGAAATATTAGCTCATGTCTCAAAAGAGTTGGGACAGGGACAACAAAGTTTTGGAAAAGTCATTCAATTCAAGTCAATTCCATTTTATATATATAGCACCAAATTGAAACAGACAGACACCTCAAGGAACTTTATATTTTTAAGGTAAAGACCATATCATGATTACAGAGAAAACCCAACAGTCTAAACCACCCCCCATGAGCAAGCATTTGGCAACAGTGCAAAGGAAAAACTCCCTTTTAACAGGAAGAAACCTCTGGCAGAACCAGGATCGTCCACAAATGCCGGTTACGATGCTATCGCGCATCGTATAAGCCATAAGTGAACATGTTTCGATGCCTTCTCCGGGCCAAAGCTCATTTAAAATGGACTGAGGCAAAGTGGAAAACTGTTTCCCGAGGGGTGCAGAATGCAATGTTGGATTTCCACCAGAAAAGCTGTTAGACGCAGCACTGCTAGGAGGTTAACGGAGCACTATCCACCAACAATAACACACACTGTGTACGTCAAAGTCAGCACTAGGCTCAGCTCCTACTATTTCAGATTTCAAACAAAGTGCTGCCAATGTGAAAAAAGGGACAGAGACAGAGAGCAGTGAATGATTTGGTGAATGAGTGAACATAGCTGAAGGAGTATCAGATGAAGGTAAATGGCAACTTCTAACATTTGTCTAAGTCATTTTTCCCTTTTTTAAAAAAAAAGTTCTTTAGTTTTACATTTGCTTTCAAGACATTTCTAAATGCACGAATAACATTTCCAGGTGACAGTAAGCAATTTACATACATGAGCTAGCATAATAATTGGAGCTTGTCTTAAAGGTACAATGGCGCTGGCAAATCGTTCTGCTGCCAGTGTTGGATTCTTACTCTATGAGCTGACTTCATTTTCTACTCCGAAAATGGTCCTTTTCAGATCACGCTTAACAAAAGCACATATCAAGTTTCATCGATCATCGATTTCAGGAAGCACAGGACTGACCCAGCCCCCCTC
>VUQK01023336.1:15163-27506 GCA_015106715.1 Bujurquina vittata | reverse complement strand
ATATGAGCTTACAAACAAGAACCTAAAAATGCCAGAAGCATGAGGAAGTGTGTGCATGCACTTGAGTATGAATATTTTGAGATTACTTATTGGCATGCATCCACTGCAGCATCTTAAAAGTGAGTGTACAATAAGGTATATGCATTTGGCACGCATGAACATCCTCCCTGCAAAATGAACCCATAATTACAAGCATGTCCCTTCTATAATGACAGCGTGTGTAATAGAAGATATAAACATTGGCGCTGTGATAAGCTGAGCCCTAAAATTAGCCATGACAAGGTCAAAGATGCTATTTGTCCCAGAGCAAAGAGGAAGACATCTGCTTGCACAGCCTCGTCACTCCCAGTCAATGTCAAAAGTTCCTCCACTGTTTGGCACAGATGTCTGCTGCTACTGAATCAGAAGCTGAGATGATGGAAGCAAAATGTCAGAATATATATTTACAATGGAGGCACACCAGCAAAACATACTCCTCTGTGAACCGATTGTTAAACGGTCCCCTTCAGACATGTCGTGTTTCGTGCCCGTGAAAAGTCGGCACAATATTTCACAGCTATTTAAACCAAAAGCTGTGGGAATGCTTCAGTTACTAGCAAAACACATTTTGTGTGTATGGGGGGGCTTTAAGTCCAAATGTGCTCACTTTGTAGTGCAAAAAAAAAAGGTTTGGTTTTATCAGATGATTCTAATTTTTTGGTTAAATAAATGGCCAGAGGCTGCACAAACACAGTACTCTGTACTTGTTGGCCATGTGGGAAGCGCTGGCCTAACATCCTGCTGAACTCCTGTGGAGGATTAGCTGTGGCACAGTTGAAGGAAGAGGAACTGAGCTGCACTTACATGCTCGCGGGCACATCCAAACACATGCTTGCGCGCAAACACTGGCATCCACACACCGCAGCTGTGACAATGCGCAGACCAGAAGTGTTCGAAACAACAAAAATAAAAACCCAAAAAAACACTGACATGTGACGGGAGGCGGACATATTTTCAGACTGATGTCCAGTTATTTTTCAGATATGACAGCTAAGATCTGCTTGTCTATCTGTGTGTGCGTGTGTGTTTTAGTGCATCTCTTCAGTATGTGCACGTACATCAATACTGTGTGTTTTTCTTAAATATATGAAATGTGCATGCAGGCAGTAAAAGCTACGCTCTTACTGAATGATAATGATTTCTCAGCGCTCTTCACCTTCGCTATCAGACCTCTGAAATCAGTAATACCAGTGTTAACAAACAGCCAATTCTCATATTTGTATGAATAAATTACCACTTGTAACACATAAGAGAAAATCTGTCAAGCATGTGAATTCAACTGATATCACAACTGAGTCTGCAGACAAAGCGAGAGCAGAGCTATTATTTGCAACTCCAGTGACAAATCACTGTTGGTGAACAAAATCCTGTCACACAGGACACATAAAAAAGGGTTATTTGACTCATTTTGTTCATTTATGTTATAATTCTCTCATTGCTGCTCTTTAAAGAAATGGGGGGGGGGAGGTAAGTTCCTGAAGTGCAGACCAATCAGAGAATGAATTTTAACAACACACTGGCTGGATAAGTATAATAATTTAGGTGCTAAATGAGGCAGAACTGTAAAAACACGTTATAAAAGAATGGATTACCCAATTGGGATTCCACTCTCATCAATCTGAGAGAATTTAACTAGGACAAAAATGTCCTTTTGTGCAATCGGCGGGCTTGGTTCAAACGGTCCGTCTGCGAGCCAAGATGGCAAAAAGCACAGCAAACATGTATCCAAAAGCGGCGAATTCCTCATCATCCTTCTGAGTACAAAAAAGCAAATCAAACATTATTCCAGGCTGCAGTCTCTGTCTATTTTAAACACTACCACAGGGGGGAAAAAGGCAAAGGGGTCAAGAAAAAAGATGGAGGATTTTGTTTCACTGTCAATAAAACCCTGCACTCTTCCGAGCCCCTTGTTCTCTAGGTTGGCTGGTTCAATTTCTGATTGAATGCAGGAGCAAAAACAAGAGCTTTTCCTTCAATGGCTAAGACGGACCAAAGCCTTGACCTTACTCTCACCTCTATTATCTTTCTCGTCTTCACTCTCCCGCTCATCTCTCAGCATTTTCTCACCGCGACAGATGCCTATGTAATACATCCCCGCCAGGAGTATCTCATGTTTTCTCTTTGCCATTTTTTTAAATTCATCTCTTTATGTGTTTTTGTCTAGTAAACAGAGAAAAGATAACAGCTAACCAAATGTTTACAGAAAACGCTTGCTTTAGCACAGAGGATGTGGACGATCACACTTTATTTGAAGAACTACATTAAAACCTCTTTGGCCGGCAGCATGAAAATCTTCCTATCGTTCCCGAAATGGGATTGATTCTTTGTTGTTTCTTTGTATGTTTAAAAGGTGGCATCTGACAGAAATCTGAACTTTAAAGCTGAAAGTTTAAGAGGTATTTCCTGGGTGGGGGGTGGGTGGGGGACCGGCTTGGAAAAACATAATCTGTCTCCAAACCAGAGGTCAACCTCGGTGCACCAGTCTCGTGCTTGTAATCACAAAAATATGGAAGTCAGCACTTTAATCTTTAGTATTCACTGCTCAAACTGAACGCGCTGGGTAAAGTCAAAAGCACGTGACTTAAAGAGAAAAAGAAAAACAGAGAAGAGGATCTCATTTTTAGATATGTTTGTTATACTTTAGCTCTAAAAGACTGGAGCATGTGTATATATATTGTTTAAAGCCCAGGCGCTCTACAATGAACAGGAAACATTCATTACCTAGATAGCAAAGCTGAGAGGAAAACACACTTGACATACACTGTTCAGGAACGTTTCCACAGTCTGAAAATATTTTTGCTCCTCTTATTTTCTTCCCTCGAAAACTTGCACGACCTTTTGAATGGACCTCTTGAACTCCCCAAGTAGTACTCTGATGCAGGAAAGCAAACGCAGACGCACTTCTTTTGCCCTCCCCTAGAAAAGAAAAGAGGCGTGTACCGGCTCTGTAGAGCACTTCCTTTCACTTTCAGGACAAACGACAGTTGTAAAAGAATTCGCGCATAAAGCCACTGAAGAGAGAGATCTTTGAAAACACGCGTTTACACAGAAAGTTAAGAGAAAATATATTTAGTCTTGGTCGTGAGCAAATGCCTGCGCTTCTAACAGGAACGCAGCTGATGTGATCATCTGAGAGGATAAGCGCCTAATGCGCTACCAAAGCTGACAGAGAGCACATAGAGAATGTCGTCTAAGAGAGATGCCACTTCTTTAGGAATCTCACAACAGCATAAGAGCCTCGCAGTCTGACAAAGAAGCCACTTTAGGCGATTGAGAGACAGCTTGGCTCAGCAGTTTTACCTACTCTGGCACATACACAACACTTAGTCTGTCAGAGTGGCATAGCTTTCTCATCAACGTCAAATCTGATTAGACGCTTGACAAGCTGCCAATATTTGGGGTGTGTTCAGATCGGTTGTGATGCCTGTGAGTCTTTAGATAAGACTTGTTGTCTTTATCAGACAAACACAATGGCATCCATCTCTCTTTGATTCAATGTCAGAGGACGGGGGGAAATTCAGTTATTTCTAAAGGCTCTTGCATCCTTTCACAATGCAGCCCCTCAATTTATCTGCTCTCTGAAAACAAGTCATTTTAGCCCCCCACTGCTCCCCCCACTGCTTTAAGCCAAGTGTCTTTTGATTGGCTGCCTCTTGTAAGCAGAAGGTTTGAACAGCAGGTGGGTGGGGCTTTGGTGCTCACAGCCAGACCTGTGCGCCTGAGATGATCATAAGGATATCTGCTTTCAATGAGATCACACAGCGCCAAAAGTAGACAAAAAGGATGTATAAAAATAAGGAGAAGTATAATTGGAGTTTGTATGCTCTCCCAGTGCCTGTGTGGCTTTCCTCTGAGTGAAGCAATAGATGATGAGTTATTAAGTGACTGTAAGTGTGGATAAAGAGAGTGTGCAGTTGTGTTAGACCTGAGATGGACTGGAAACCTGTCCAAGGTATATACCCTCCCTCTAGTCCTGTATCAGCTAGGATAGGCTGCAGCATCCCTGGAACTCTAAGTTACATAAGCTGTTGAGAAATAAGATGCGTGGAAAATGATCCCTTTTTATGTATTTATATGTATTTATTGACTTCATAGTCATTTTTAGTGTAAGTGATGTCCACTGCTGTGAGAATCAGGGTGATGTGATCCTGCTGATTCTCTTATACCTGAAAGGATTCACGGTAAAAGCTTTAATCTGGGACATCACTGACAGCAGATCAATTAGTAGCAGAAATACATTTATCCAATTTTCTCAGTGCCTCACTTTTTCAATTCTTTCAACTTTCACTGCTCTCTTTCCCCACACACTGCCTCTACCTCTTCACTTACATTGTCTAATAAATGAATAGGTTGCCAAATAAAGTAAGCAACCCCTTACCTGTTGTTCTGCTTGCAGCATGAAATCAGACTGCAATTCTTCACAACGTGATGGAAAGGGTGCATTACTGTTTATTATAGCTTGATCTATTCAGCTATAGTACGAGCAGGTGCAGTAGTTGCAGTTCTTTTAGTATTTTCAGCAAAGTAGCTGCTCAGTGATTGTTGCAACATTGAGCCACACTTGTTACTACAGTAAATGTGGTGTCACAAAAAAAAGGAACTGAAATCTTACAACTTTAATGGCACTGTTTGTTTTTGTTTATCGCTTCAGAGCTGAACTGCAGAAGCAGTACAATGCAAAATCAAGTGCGGAAATTAAATATGAACAAAGACAATGTGAGCTTTGAGGCTGTGATACTAAGTCAACACTGAGAAGACACCAGTTAGAAGTGCCAGTGGCAAAAATCAGAACAGGCAATGACTCCCCCTTCATCAATTAACCCACCAAAATCAAATTAACCCACAAGGAGTCGCACTCCCTTCTGGCATTTTACAACACAAATGAAGAGCGATGCACATTACTGCATTTGCGAGGGAGCAAGAGCGACACAAAAGCACCAAACAGGTGTAGAAAAAAGGCCTCTGGGACACTAAACAGATGCCTTTCCTCTGCCTTCTGCCACCACCTTTACAAGCCCCTACAAAACAAGGGACCGTCATTTGATCTGTGCTCTGCTGCAGCATCCAGCCCTGGGAGGTGAGCAAGCCAAGCGACCTAATTAGAGCAGCGAGAGTCCCCAGGGCTGAGTGACGGATAGACCTGCCAATCACGCAACGGAAAGCCTCCATCAAACCATGACTTCTCACCTGACACAAAGAGAAGCAGGAGGTAGGAGGAACACAAGCGGAAGACCAACAAAGACAGCTGGACATTGTGTACAGTAGCGAAGCCACATCTGAAAGACAAGATCCCCTGCCATTTGCAAAATGAAACAACACAAGCTGCAGCATTAGGCTGCTTTCAAAGCATTAAGGGACAGACTAAAGCAGTGGTCCAGCTTAGACTAAATTATTAACGTGCAAATAAATAAACCAGCCTCTGCTTTACTAGTGTCTCTGGTGTAACTTAATTAACTGTGACAAGCCACGGGGAGGGAGAAATGAGCAAAAGACACAAAAGACAGAAAAAGGGAGAATCACAAGAGGAAGAGAGAGAAGTAAAAACAGTTGCTAGGCAACATACAACATCTGTAGGAATTCAGCAAGATATTCAAGTTTGGAGATTTCTGTCTCCAGGGTTACAGTGAAAATATAACATTACAGTACTCTATAAATCAGAAAGCAGCGTGGCGCACATCTCTCCTGAGCAGAGCTACACCTCCCTTTGTCGTAACACTTCATAACAGCCACAGTTAATAAATGGTAAATTGGTAGTTAATTTAGAAAAAAAAAAACACATGTATTATTAATTAAACATTAGTTACTGCTTATTTACTGTTACTATGCAATAAAATGACAAAGATATTTACAATATTAATAAATATTACTTAGATATTATTAAGCTGAAACTGATATTTATGGAAGTTTTTGTAAGAGAGTATAGGGAGGCAGGTTAGATGGCATAAATACGCAAATATTTGTTTGATTACAACAAATATTAACCCTGCACATGTAAACAAAGAAGCTTAAGAGTTCCCGGTGCGTCAAAATGTGACACCAAGAGGTCTTCCATATGTGATGCTGGATCTCAGATCAGTCTCACTATTGCTGGGACAGGTGTGTCACAGCAGCAACACCAAAGGGCGCCTCGTGTGGATCTATGGGATGCCAGTGGCTTTGACAAAACGGCAGTTTGACACCCTAGGATTGAGCTTGGTTCCCAAGTGAGTAATGGCATCTTTATTTTAAAGGGAACAATGATATCTGCTACTCATTAACGACTGCATAATTAAAAATGTTTTGTCATCCAAATGTAATTTCTTTGTGGTTTTTTTTTTTTATCAGATATACTACAAAGCACACAGACTAGTTTAAAGAGTAATCATTTTATGCTAGTTAAATCAATGACAAAGTCACACTTTTTATATTTTTATTAAGAACTAGCAAATAGTATTACTCATCCGCTCATTGTTTGCAGTCAAATATCATTTAGGAAAGTTTAATTAACTATTAATTTACAATGTATTAATAATAATTAATTTATTATAAAATAAAGCATCACCCCAATTTTCCCCTTGCAGCTGGAATTCATGAGCTCCAATTTGGCTGAACATTACCGCTGTACAGGATTACACACTGAGTTTTTGTGGATCAAGAATGACTTAAATTGCATAAAAAAATTATTCAGTACAGTAATTGTACAATTAGCACCGCATGGAGGCTTTCTGAAATGCTACAAGTAGTTAATAGTCTGATTGTTTCTGAAATTGGGCAAATGGAGCATAAGCAGTATGAAAAATATCTAATTTGGCTAGTAATTTCCTGCATTGATTTTTTTCCCACAGGGATGCCGTTTCAGATAAAAAGACAGCCCTCTATAAGTCAACATGACTTTTCCTTGTTTCATCACACGCCAGATAAACAAACTATAAAGCGGAAACCTGGAAAGCAAGAAACTGCATGTGGGTAGGTGGGTGGAGGACTGAGACACTGCCAGGCCATTGACATCTCAGTAGGTCACACCTGAACAGGTTTCAACCCGCAACTCACCCGGTTCCTGTCTCTAATCCTTTGTTTTGCTTACTAAGTGGGAGTGGTAGCCAATCAGTGCTTTTACATTAAAAGTCCTCTGCACTTCAGCACATGCACTCACACAATCTTGTGTAATCCCACTCAAGTCCTCCTCTCATGTCCACTCACTCTTCAGACCAGATACCATAACAACATGGCATATTCGCATCTTTGCATAAACACTTAGCCCCGTGGCTTCACGCTCACTCGGCCCTGTCTGGTAAATATTCCATCAAACCTTTTTGTGCCCTGCTATTATACTGCAATGTCCATTTATTCCATAAAGCAAGCCAGGACTGAAATTGAGCTGTACAAATTTTCATTAGCATTTGAAAAATCATGAGTGTCTGCCTAATTCAAGATGAGAGAGAGCGCCGTTTGGCAGAGCAGGGAGAATCAATGCACAAACGGCCGTGAATCAACAGTCTGCACATAATGTGTTTGTTCTCATCAAGTACCCGTCTGATTGGTCGCAGATAATCTCTCAATGGAACATGAACACACGATAATTAGAATTTGCAACAGCACCGCAGACAACATTAATGTTTTCTCTCTCCCCTCTTGTTTTGCAGCTCTAAGAGAAACCCTTTAACCTAAGTGCGCTCTAACAGCAATTGAATCCCAGCCAGCCATGATATTGGCAAAGCTGTCTGGCTTGCAGAAAATATTTGCCCAGTTACAAGCAGGGCAATATCTCCCTTAAAAGAAATTCTCTTTGTCAATTGGCCTGCAGTCAGGTGGAGAGATAGCAAACAGATCTCCCCGAGGAAAGCCCAATGCTCCCGTGTGATGCTACATGAGACCCATAGCACCAAAACAAACATTTCACAGGTTTCTAGAATATATCTAACAATCAGACACTATGCTTTGGAGCAAAGTGGAGTTCATTTGTAGAGGAAAACAGCAGGATTAGGGGGAACTGTATCTCTGTTGGGAGATGATAAATAACTGAATTGGTAGAAATTGCATTTACTGAAGATTTGTAAGTTTATACAATTTTTTTTAGAAAGGTTTATGTGGCTATGTATTTTTCTTATAATTAACACATTTTCTAAAGTATGTAAAACCTGAATTTACTATCAAGAGTTGGTATTACATCAGCTAAGCTACAACCTCCATGAGTGAAAAATGAAGCCAACGCTGATGTGCCAAAAACTGCAGCTCCTCAAATGTCCATTTGTGGTTGGCAAAGCAAGTCAGTCCCCACATACTCCCCATGTTAAAATGGCCAACCTTGTAATAGAATTAAACATCTTTACAGCCTGGCAAAACACACCTTTGGCCATTACAGCTACTTTCTCCTTTATAACAACTACATTAAACTGATTTTATTTTATAACTCGCTCATTTAAATTTCATTCAGGCTTAAAGATATGCATTGCTAGAGGTGGGAAAACTTTGACAGCTAGAAGTCAACTGGAATAATACAGCTGTCTCCTATACGGCTCAACTCATCTAACTTAAATCCCTAAAATAACCTCAAAACTGTGTTTGTGCTGTTGTACCTTTGGGATTATTTTTAATGTAATTATCTTACAAATAATATGGCTTACTGTATGGTACAGACCATCCAATTAGTATGAACTCCGGTATATATTTTTTTCTTATATAAAGAAAAAAGTAAAATTAAGAAAATCCAAAGTCCACAAACCAGTGGATATCTGTGTACTTTTTATAATCTATAATCTAATCTATTATCAAACTATAATCGATGGCTCTACAATGACCATAAAACAGCAAAAGTAACACTAAACAATGATGTGTTTAATATACATCTCTCTAAAAGTCAATCGCTCTGTTTGCCAACTACCTACCAAACTTTCCAGCTGTCACAGGCAGCTGATGGCACCAGCTACTGCCCATTCCTGCCAATCCTCCTTCCCCACTCAGACTTCTGTCGCCCTACACACATGCAGGAACACCAGCGGACGCTAAGAATAGAACACAGCTGGCACTGCTGGGCTTACATATTTCACACTCAAGCCACCGCGCTCCAAAATACTCCTGCACCATCCTGTCCCATATCCAGCTCTGGGACCGGCGGTACTTCCTTCCCTCCCTCCCACTCTGTCTTTGAACCGTTCTTCACCTCTGTGGCAGGTCCCTGACAAGCCCGCCGCTCAGATAAAATCCATGACTACACTCAAGAGAATTTACGAGAAAAGGGATGTGTAGTGAAAACAGAAGTATGAGTGAGGAGATTCCTGTCTTCCTGTTTTCAACTCACACTCTACCCTATTTCTGTTAGCGACTGAACTACTACACTGCTCATTCACAACTTATTTGATTACAGTGTGTGTTTCTGACATGCAGCATGCCACCTTCAGACAGACGGGCGGGCCACTGCTTTAACGAGACCTATTGCCATGATGAGGGATTCCCTCAGCTGCGCCACTGGCAGATTAGTGGAAGGTAGACCTGTCTGAACTGCAAGCGACCAGGCTAGAATGAGCCTCTCCTCAATGCTGTCACGACTTCATTGTCATCCTTATAAATCTTTTTATATAAAAAAAAATAGCAGTTCATTTCATTAAACATGGCTTTAAACAATGCCAGCATCTGATATTGAATGCCTAGATTAAGGTTTGTTTACTCATCATTTCATCAGATAGATCCTGATTTGGTGATTGTCTTTTTCTTATTTGTAAACACATCCATTTGAAAAATGTGAAATTTATAGTGACAATTATATGTGTAGACAAACCCTGAAGGACTTAATCTCTTGTGCTTATAGGCCTGCATTGTTCTTTAAGAAAATGCGTCGATTAGCAGTTTCTTCACTGCTTTCGCAATTGTTACCGCAGCTCATGGAAAATATACTCAAATCCACAGCTGAAAGTTGCCTTAACCAAGTTTAAGGCTTCTCACAGCATGTTTAATGCTTGCTAAGGACAGCCATCTCCACACAATCCGTTTACGTTCGCCCTGTTTTGCTCATTTACGCATTTATTCTTATACAAAAGCTTGTGTTTAGACGAGGAGTGTGCCATCGCTGCATGTCTATAGCTAGAGTCTGAAGCTAAAATTGACATTAAAGACCGGTTTATGACTAGACTGTCATGATTTGGCGGGTAAAGAACTATGACTAAGACATGCACCGAGCAGAGCATTTCCATCTGAAGAAAAAAAACGTCATGGTGACACTGCATCTAAATTACTGCTGCTATTTTGTAGATCTTGCAACTTATCAACACTTTAGTCAAGAACAACGTATCTGACATTATTTGCTAATCGTTAGTGTATTTTTAAATATGATGAGGTAAAAAAAATTCTATTAGGCACCTATAAATGAGTAATTCTTATACCAAAAACAGTACTTTTGCTGTAATTTCAACACACATTTCAACTGATTCCCAGTTCAACAATTTCTTGGCTCAGCAGACCACGGCGGGCACACTATCCAACCGCTGGCTCTTTTTCATCCCCAAGCAACCTTGCAATATTCACCACCATTAATAACGAGGAGACGCAAACAGCCTAAATTAAAAAGGCACCGCTCCTGATTACCTGCTTCTTCTTACAAGCCATGGCCACTCACCTGCCATAAATCAAGACACCACTGTTAATGGTATTCCCTCAGCCTCATCTCTTAGCATTTTTATGTCCACACCAGACAGTAGCATCATCATTATACAAGCAAGATCTCTATTGGAATACAGTTTGGCTAATGAGCACCTTTTAGTTGATCACATTAGACCTCTACTTGAGGACACTTAATTACCAGTGTTACACTCCATGTGCCTCTGTCAAGGGGACAGGAGAAGTCCTTTAATTAAGGTCTCTCCATTCCACATATGTTTGCACAAGCCTGGATGTAGGATACATTCACACCCCAAATAAAGGCGATGAGACGCGTGGTGTGTGCGCGCATGCATGTGTGGGAGGAAGATTCGGTGTGTGCATGTATGCTGCATTTGTGATACACATGTTTGTGTGTGGGAATGTGGTTGTTTATCCCCTCCACCCACCCACCCACCCCACACCCATTTTTGTGTTGCTCTGCTCATGTTTGTGAAAGCATCTCCGGGTGTGTTTGTCTGCGTGTGTATAATATGACGGGTGTTTGAAGTTTGCCTCCAGAGTCTGCATGGTTTACAGTGTGCCCAGTACAAACATACGCACACACAGCAGCAGCAGCAGCAGCACACACACACACACACACACACACACACACAGACTGAGGCTTCCTGTGTTGTGAGGCTCTTAACTGTCTCCTCCTTGCATTTCATATTCAGGCTGGGACTCAGTCTTATGAGAACCTGCCCAGTCCACAGAAAGATGACTGTTCTCTTTCTCTCTCTCTCTCTCTCTCTCTCTCTCTCTCTCATCACATTCTCCCTCTTTAATTTTCTCTCGTGCTCTGTCTCACTCTTTCACTCTCAGTTTCTCGCTCAAATAGGCTGAGGCTAGCAGTCAGGAAATGCACATCAGTCATAATACTTTCCTAAAATGAAAACAGATTCTGCTTCAGTCCATCAGCCTCTCTCTCGCTCTCCGCTCACTCCTTTAGCTGAAAACATTCCTGTTTCTCCTCTTTTCCTTTCCTCCGCCCTTCAGTGTTTCAGTGCCACTTCAACTTAGCTCACCATGTTGCCTCTTTCTTTTTTTTTCTCCCTCCCACCTAAAAGGGTCTTGTTTGCTTTCTGTCACAGATGGATGATCGCCAGCACACAAGACAGTTGTTTTGTGGGTTGTGTGATTGCAGCAATCTCAAGAATCTGACACGGGCCACACGGAGCTCATGACAGTAATCTGCCGTGCCCCCATGAAGTCCCACAACATGGGCGCTTATGCTTCCTAAGGTGCTTTTTCCTGGTGCGGGCTGCAATAACAGTAAGCAAGTCAGTGTGAGCGACAAGGTTAATGCATGCTGGAATGCTGTTTAACAGGCTGTCAGAGCAGGAGCGCTGAGCGATTAGAACACAAGAGGACAATCTAGAGGGAAAAGATTAAAAAAATAAATAAAAGCATCCCACCTTGTGGTCATTGAAAGAGTTTTAAACTTCATGCTGCCTCTGACTGATTCAGAAAATGAGAACAATAAGAGTAGCTGGTCCATCTAATCAAAGCACTGGTATATTTTTCATTATAAAGTAATACTAGATAAACTACATTTGTACCCTTCTCTGTCCCAGTACCAACAGTTATCAGGTATGCTCCTCTAAATGTTGTTGTTGATGAGCCTAAAAATCTGGCAGATCTGGGGACTTGCTGCACACCTTGGACAGAAAGACCTAACACCGATATCTACTGG
>VUQK01023336.1:0-10685 GCA_015106715.1 Bujurquina vittata | reverse complement strand
TATAAATATATATATATATATATACATATATATATATATATATATATATATATATATATATATATATATATATATATATATATATATATATATATATATATATATATATATATACATGTGTGTGTTGCCTAACAAATTACATAAAAATGTATTCCCAAGCTTCCCTAAAATAATGGTATTTTTTTGCCAAAATATTTTTTTATGTTTCTATGGTTAATCCTTCTTTAATCAAAATTTTATTTTTCGTGCTAAAATAATTTTTTGATTAAGATGTAAAATTGCTGTTATTTATTTGCATATATATACCAACATATATATATATATACACGCACACACACACCAGCTTGCCCTGCAGCTGGTCTTTGAGTAAGGCAGTCCCTGCGCAGTATGTTAGCTGTTCCCAGGACTGTGCTCTTCTGGACATAGATCTTGGATATCGTTCCAGGAATCTCCTGGAAACACTCTCCCAGTTTAGGGGTCACTGCCCCCACTGTTCCCATTACCACAGGGACCACCGTTACCTTCACTTTCCACATCATTTCCAGCTCTTCTCTCAGCCCTTGGTATTTATCGAGTGTTCTTTCTTCTTGATGTTGCCATCTATTGGTATTGCTACACCTATCACTACTGCTTTCTTCCTCTGTTTATCCACCACTACTATCAACGGTTGATTAGCCATCAGAAGTTTGTCTGTATCTGGAAGTCCCACAGGATCTTGGCTCTGCCGTTCTCAACCACCCTTGGGGCCGTATCCCATTTTGACCTCAGGATTTCCCTGTCACAATCGGCACAGATCTTTCTGTATACTATACCTGCCACTTGGTTAAGGCGTTCCATTTATTCCCTACCTGATAGCATTTTGCACCCTCCTGTTATGTGCTGAATTATCTCAGGAGCATCTCTGCACAGCCTGCACCTGGGGTTTTGCCTGGTGTAGTAAAACCTAGCTTCTATTGATCTTATGCTCAGAGACATCAGTGGCTTCTATCTCCTCTTTTGGTTAGCTTATTTTTGCCAGCAGGGTATCTGATAACTGGCAGGGCGTAGGTCAGGGATCCTGAAATCCAGGCCTCAAGGTACGGTGTCCTGCAGGATCAAGGATACATCTAAAATCTGCAGGACACCAGACCTTGAGGCCTGGATTTCAGGATCCCTGGCGTAGGTGCTGATTCCCCAGATCTTGTTCTTCCCCATTCAGCTGACTCTTCAGGACTTGCCTTACTCTCTGCAGGTACTTGGTGGCTACAGCTTTCCTAGTGGTCTCTTCATGGTCCCCATGTGCCTGTGGGATTCCAAGGTGCTTGTAGTTGTCTTCAGTGTCTCCAATGTTGCCTTCTGGTAGTGCAATCCCCTCAGTTCGGTTACAGCTTGATGTCATCCATGTACAGGTGGTGGCTGATGATTGGTCCATTTTGTAGATGGTATCTGTAAGCCAGTCTTGTTGATGATCTGACTGAGGTGATTCAGGCCTATGCAGAACAGCAATGGGGACAGAGCTTCTCATGGTAAATCCCGCACTTGATAGTGACTTGTGCAATTGGCTTGAAGTTGGCCTCCACTGTTGTTCTCCACATTCCCACTGAGTTCTTGATGAAGGTTCTTGAAGTCCTGTTGATCTCGTTTAGTTCTAGGCATTTCATGTGTGAGGCATTGACTCAAACATTCATGTTGTGCTGAGGAAGGTTATTGGCTGGTGGTTGGATTGGACCAATCCTTGCTTCTGGGGATCCTTGAGGATCAGGACCGTCCAGCGTTCAGTTATCCATTCTTGGTGCATCTCATCCATTAGTAGCTGTCTTAGATTAGACTACATTAAAATTTATTAATCCATTTTCATGGAAATTAATGCACTGGTGCCAGGTGCTCATAGAGTGCAGTTTGCTTCTTTACCCAATAGATGTAAATTTTGTCAGGGGCTGGTGCTCTGCAACTCTTAATATTTGAGGCTCCTTCCTGGATGCTGTGGTTTGCTCGAGGTTCCACTGACTGATATGAGACCTCTAAGGGGATCTACATGCAAAGGTATACATATTTTTTGTTGTTGTTGTTTTAGCACAGCTGAGCAAGCTTAAAGAGCAAATCCAGTTAACTTTTTTAACCAACCATAAAGAAAATCCAAGTAAATAGTATGTACAGCATATGAGTCATTAAAAAGGTTTTTCTATGTTCTGACCTCCAAATGGCTTCTGTAGTCTAAGGAAAGAGAGTTGGCATAATAATACTTTGTTCTTAAGCCTCAAAGGGGACTGCTTGACAGAAGGACCTGAACCGCATGTTTATGGATAGAGTTTACAAATCTCTAACAGTGTGCGTATAATATAAATATAACCAGCATGCCCTGCATTGACAAGATTGTAATCAGTACATATTATTATAATATGCTTGCACTGTATAAATACAATCAAGTAAAATTTGAATCTTTACAAGGTCATAGCTTAATTTTGTGTCAGGTCTCTAATATTCTTCCTGGAAAATGTGTGTCTGATGGGGTGAGTTTATATAACTTTTAGAATTTGTTTGTTATTATTATTATTGTTGTTGTTGTTGTTGTTGTTGTTGTTGTTGTTTACTTCTCTTATTCTAACCTCTCAGCATCTTCATTAGGGATTTTTGAATATGAAATAAAAAATTAACAACCAATAACATGTTGGGAGATATTTCCATTATATGAGCCATGACAGGTGGATACATGATGCAAACTTTTCATAAAGGAGCACTGGGAAATTTAAAGCCATCTGAACCTCATTTGCAGTTTATAAATAGTTGCTCAGTGGCACTTGTAGGGTAATTAGAAGAACCTTTACACATAAGAGATTTTACCTCTAATTTCAACCTAACAGAGCTACATAAGGATATCTGTTTATTCCCTTTGTTGTCTTATGTTTCCAGTGAAGATCACAATATGCTGACATATCTAGTCCACCCTGATAGTAGTTCATTTCTCACATTAATCACTACATGCAGCTTTGTGTATTTGAGAAAGCAGCCTGTAGCTGGTACATATTGCCACAGAGCAGGAGCCTTTAGTGTGGTATCCACAAAAAGCAGGGAGGGGGCAAGATATGAATCAGATGGATGAGCGAGAGCTTAGCCTGGCGGTTATTGATCCCTTTGCTCCAGGAATGATCCAGAACTCATTTGGACACTCTTCCACCCTCCTTTTGTTCAATACACCCTTAAAGGCTTTGAAAACACTTGCAGTTTGGCCCACTTGGTGTGAAGCTGATAGGATGAGATGCTATCAGTTTGAATAAATCTATTTCAATATGCCACACATTTCCCCTCATCAGGTCCCTGCTGACCGAGGAGAAAAGAAGCATTACTGCTCTGATTAAAGATAATATGTTTGTCCAGACAATCTTTTCGGATGTGTCGGGGTCGGAGTGGGTGTGCGTCCATGTGTGTTTTATTCAAGAAGTGTGTCTCATGTCATACAGAAAGACGCTTTACATCAGGTAGCGCATGTTAAGTGTTATTAAGGCCTCTAAAAGTTTAGTTGCAATTCTTAAATATTTATCAATTATATTAAATATTGATGATGAAATCAGGAGCCAAAGTTTAAGTTAAAAATCATACTTATTAGTAAGATTTGTTTTTTCTCTTAGGACAGCCTTATTTGCTTAAGAAAGCTTTGCACCACATAAACAATATCAAATAAAGAAATTTCCAATAAGTGTGGAAGTGCTGTGGAGCAAACTAACAAAAGTTGCTTATAAACACAGATCACAGAACACAACAGCTCTGACTCACAGGGGCACAAGAACCTCCCATGGGAACGTTGGCAGCTTTGGATTTATTGGGTGGTGAGATATCTGTGCATCAGGTTTATTTTGGCAAATCACTTGGTCGCTCGCTCGGATTGGGATCTTTGGAGGGCAAGTCAGTATGTTGTGCTCGTTTCTGTGTTGCTGGAGCCATTCCTGAGCAGCTTTTGCAGTGCGGTGGGTCACAATGCCCTGCTGCGGAGGCAGCTGGCACTGGGGAGGGCCTTTTCTATGGTGGGTTAGGTACATGTCAAAAAATAACAAGATCACCAGAATTATTTTAGAATCAAGTTTATAATCAAGACATTTGTTACTCTAACAGAGTAACTGACAAATGTTGTCATGTTGATGGGCATGATTGTAAAATATTTCCTTCAGTTAGGTTTTTGAAATAATAGGAATGCATTTTTTTGAGTGTGAATAAAGTACCTATATTTATAAATAGTTTTCATTTAAGCATAAAAGATTGTTTGACCACCTCCATCAAGCTATTTTCTTCTGATCGCCTAATTCGGGGTCGCGGGCAGACTTGAACCCCTCCCAGCTGTCACAGGGCAAGAGGCAGGGTACGCTCTGGACAGGTCACCAGTCAGCTGCAGGGCTAATACAGAGAGATAGACAACACTCCATGTCTATATTCATATTAGCCTAATATGTATGTCTTTGGAGTACCCAGAGAGAACCTATGGAAGCACAGAAAGGTCCAAGCCAGCCAGAAGACTCAAACCCAGGACCTTTTTGCTGTGAGGCAACAGTGCTAACCACTGCAGCACCATGCCATGTTTAACCGCCCACAGGAAATGTATTTCAAGGTTGTGGTACAGCTTGCACATGTAGCTGATTTCTTTTGGTTAGACAGGACTACAGATATTTCCTAGCCAATGATTTACACATTAGGAACACATTACTTTGAGTGGATTTGTGAAAATCAGTTTTCAGGGACAAACACTGCTGTGTTTTCCAAATGTTTTGCACAAAGGCAGCTATCCACATTATTATTAATTCAAGAAGAGCATATTGCAGGGGATTATGGGCATCAAAGGGAGTTCATCATTCACACCCAGAGAGGAATGTGTTTCCTTTAAGAATGAGCAGTAGCCTCCCAGTATCTTCATTAGTGATTGATGAATTACCGTGTGCTGAGTTAACATGCACCTAGCAGCAAATCCTCTCCGTAAAATCAGATGGGATTCTCGCCTCTCTTCATGGGTCCAATACCACTCTGGCATTTCCTGGAGCGCGGAGAGTCTGGCTGAGAAGAATAGATAGTGTGCATTATAATGAACATGGGCTGACACCGCCTCATCCATCATTTCACCCGGGAAAATTATAGCAGTGCCAGAGAGAGAGAGAGGGAGAGAGACTTTAAAGGAGGGGATGTCTACAGGTCTAACTTCTCCCAGACTGTCATCACCTCATTGTTGTTATTATTTTTAACTGATCAGTCTATTTTTGCTTTTACTGTTAGAAAGAGATTGTCTAACTGTTTGGCTCCACTTCAGGTTACTGCATATTGATTATAACTCTCTTAATGTATGTTGCCATTAATATACTTCACATTTCCACCAATGTCCTCTTTGTGCAGCCTTTTTGACTACATTCCTTTTTTTTCCGTAGTGCTAATGGAACAGAAACTAACTGATTATTAACCCTATAATACTAAAGAGGTGAACTTGGCCATCATAAGCCCAAGGCCAAATATTCAAAAGCGATGCCATTTAAAAAGATATGCAAACATAAAATTTGCATTTTTAGGCATGATGCATGTTGGTCAGTTACTTGTTCCACCACTGGTGTAAATATCTAGGAGACAGCAAATGCATTGCCATCAGATTTGGCACAGACATTAATCCTAATGGCTTAGAGGATACCCTGCCTTTTAATAATGCACCATCAGATGATTGACGCTCAGCTGATCAACATTTACATGATTAGTTGTCTCACAATTTTATACATGCATTCATAATTACAAGAGGATGAATCTTACTGTCTTTATTAAACCTGTCTCCTTTCATCTAGTACCTGTGGAGATATGGAGATGTCTAAGAGAGGGAACAGTGGGCTTTTTAACCAGAGTGAGAGGATGCCTGAGGAGTGGAGAAGAAGTGTGCTGGTACCCGTTTTAAAGAACAAGGGTGATGTGCAGAGCTGTAGTAACTACAGGCTACAAAGTTGATGCGCTACACCATGAAGATATGGGAAAGAGTTGTCGAAGGTAGGTTAAGAGGAGAGGTGCAGAGAAAGAGCACTACAGATGCTATGTTTGCTTTGAGAGTGTTCATGGGGAAATATAGAGAAGGTCAGAAGGAACTTCACTGTGATTTTGTTGCTTTGAGGAAAGCATATGAGAGGGTCCCAAGAGAGGTATTGTGTGAGGTACTGCATTTGGAAGTCAGTAATGGCAGAGAAGTGTGAGGGTGGTGCAGGACATGCATGAGGACAGCAAGACAGCAAGTATGAGGTGGTGAGAAAGGAGTGACAGATGGGTTCACGGTGGGGGTGGGATCTGCTCTGATCCCCCTTCTTGTTTGCAGTGGTGATGGACAGGCTGACAGATGAGGTCAGACAGAAGTCTCTGTGCACTATGATGTTTGCAGATGACACTGTGATCTGTAGTGAGAGTAGGGAGCAGGTGGAAGAGAGCCTGGAGAGGTGGAGGTATGCTCTGGAGAGAGGAGAGAACATTAGTAGAAGCAAGACAGAATACATATATGTGAATGAGACAGAGACAGGAGAAACAGTGAAGATGCAAGGAGGAGAGATAGTGAAGGCAGATTGCTTTAAATACATGGGTCAACCATCCAAAGCAATGGGCAGTGCACAAGAGAGAGGAAGAAGAAAGTGCAGGCAGGCTGGAGTGGATGGAGACAAGTGTCAGGGGAGATTTGTGACAGTAAGAGAGCAGCAATGGTGAAAGGAAAGATTTACAAGATGGTAGTGATTTGGTGGTACTAACATTAAGACAGGAGGTCGAGCTGGAGGTGGTAGAGTTGGCGATGCTAAGGTTTTCATTAGGAGTGACCAGAATGGACAAGATTAGAAATGAGTACATCAGAGGGACAACTCAGCTTGAGCATTTTGGAGGCAAAGCTAGACTGGGGGGTGGGGGGTGTTTGTATGCTTTGGGTCAGATGGTCCCCTTAAAGGGAAGGGTCATTGCAAATCAAAACAAAGTTGTCTTGAATGACTGTCTTCATCCCATAATGAAACATTCCTGTCCTGATGGGAGTGGTCTCTTCCTGGATGACAATGGCCTCATCAACAATGCACGAGGAGGTCACCAAATGGTTTGATGAGTATTATAATGATATGGACCTTATGCAATCCAGCCATAGGAGATTTTGGCCTGACGAACTAGCGCTGTTGGCTGTCCATCAAAGTACCAAATGAATGAAGGTCTTTTTGAAGAATGGCACTCATTCCCTCCATGTAACTTCCAGAAACTTTGATAATCAGTCCCAAATTCCATTAAAGTACACTGGGACTCATCATCTTACCAAACCAACATATGCCTGTTTTTCCTTTCATTTGCCCTTCTGTGTGGGTCTGTGGTCAGTGGAAACATCTACATGGGAGGAAACTGAAAAGCCCCAGCTGACCTGCTTGTGTCTTAAACCCACTTCTTTGGTGAGGGGACAGCTCAGCCTGCATATTTTCATATTTTTCTGTTTCATTTAGAGCTTTATTCCCTGCTCTTCCTGGTTATCCTACATGTTTCTGCCCTGTGTACTTTGCTACTAATGACAGCAGTATGCTTTTCACAACCTTCTCTCTCTCTGTAGTGAGCCCACTACAGTTCACCCTGATACAGGTGCTGATCTTCTGATTAGAAATTTTTCTGACTGTGCAACAAGACACAATTAAATTACACCGAACACTGAATTATTCTTGTCATGTGAAAGGACACAGTGGAGGAGACGGTGTATTTGTGTACCTGTGGTGCCTGCATGTGTGCTCCTTTGTCTCGCTGCGTGTGAATTTTTCATCTCTGATCTCGAGTGATTCACTCAAGCACACTGTGAAGACTGTTGTAATGGTGTTTCCGCAGCATATTGATTTCACGATGAGCAGATGATGTCTTTGTAAGATGACTCAAGAGATGGGAAATTAGATGTTATCTCACAACAACAGAAGATGGGGAATCATATGCTACGTTATCTGATTTTGGAATTATGTCAAGCTATCACACTCACTGACATGCAAATGACACGTGTGCAGTGAGCCTCTAATGATGCAGACGAGGATGATTAGCAATTGGATCAAGTGCAAGATGGTAAACAAAATATAGATTTTAATTTACATTGCAAATAGCATCTGCATGTTATGCAGGGTAGAAGATAACCTGAAGGTTAGAGTAAGGCCTTTAATCCTCAGTTTGCCCTGGTAAAACTCCTTAGTGGTCACTATAGAAACGTGGTTTCGTTGTAGAGGAGTATAGCTGAAGCCGTGTGTGGCGCTTTCATGTAGAAAGATTACCACAGATAGTGGGCTTTAAGTGACCACGCCAACATTTCCACTTGGCTGCACCCTCTGATGCCACCTGAACAGAATTCAGCAGGAGCCTTCAAGCGCCCTCATACATAATGTATTGCTGAAGGTCTGCTCAGTTTTCATGTTCTCCTAATTCATTTCACAAAGAGAGAGAGAGCGAGCGAGAGCTCTGAGAGCATACAGAGCACAGTCTGCATCACACCGTGCACTGTTGAATAAGGAAATGCTACTTTGTAACTGACAGTTTCTTTTGTTGAATCGGGTGCTATGATTGTGTTTCTTTAATCTCTGTGGATGTATATCAAGCCAATAAATACTGAACCACACGAGTAAGAAACATTCCTGTCATTATTTATCAGCATGAAGACGCTCATTTCCCTGTGCATAGTCAATTGAAGGTGTTTTAATGACACCATACCTTTTAAAGCAGTGTTTAGTGTTGAATGCTGTATTATTTAACCCCACATTTTAAACTCCAATAGTCTAGACTTTTTTTTTCCAAGTTGATAATAAATTAGCAACTATACAATACCAACAATGTGCTAATCCCCCTCCCTCCCATCAGCACTTGTAACAGCTTAATACAGCAGAATTCTCCACGGTCTTCTTTGTCTTCACATTTACAAGAAACAAACTGATATTTATTAGCTTAACGCTAAGTGACACAGCTCTGGCCGTGCCCTTCATTTTTTATGTCGCCTCCCCTTATTTCTTTTGTGGCCGTGATTTGATGTGCTCTGATTGTCTTTTGTTTCTCTTTTGCTCACAGCATAAAATCATTCATGAAAATCAATCCAAACATGTCCCTGTCTTCTATTTTTCAAAACGTAGCCTTCTCCTGACCTCAATAAATCGACCGGCGAACGTTAAACATTTCAGTCGGTGCCCTTAAAATGGCCTTTCCACAAACATAGTCCTTCACTAAAAGGGGGACACTAAAAGCTGTGTGTGTGCACATGTGTGAGAGAGCAGTGTGTGTAGCAACCACTATTTTTTTTATGGGGTTTTTTTTATGCTTTTACCAGTAGTGGGATATAATTATGGCCCGGTGCTAATAATTTAAATTTTGTCCATTAATTTTAGTTGATGTTGTCTCTTTTTTCCTGCCCTTTTATCTGGGAGTCAAATGGAAAACAAACATGTTTATGGTTTTCACGGAAATTATTCAGAGTTTGTCAAATGTGGTTTTGAAGGCAACTTTTTCTATGAAATTTGGTTAAGACTAATTAGTCTTACTAGTATAGTAACTTACTAATATATACTAGTATACACACACACACTATATTGCCAAAAGTATTCACTCGTCTGCCTTCACACATAAGCTTGAGTGACATCCCATTGTTAATCCATAGGGTTTAATATGATGTTGACCCATCCTTTACATTTATAGCAGCTTCAACTCTTCTGGAAAGGCTTTCCACAGGTTAGGAGTGTTTATGGGAATTTTTGGCCATTCTTCCAGAATCCCATTTGTGAGATCAGACACTAATGCTGGGTGAGAAGGCCTGGCTCACAGTCTCCACTCTTAATTCACCCCAAAGGTGTTCTATCAGGTTGAGGTCAGGACTCCAGTCAAGTTCTTCAACAATCATCCATGTCTTTATGGTCCTTGCTTTGTGCGCTAGTGTGCAGTCATGTTGGAACAAGAAGGGGCCATCTTCAAACTGTTCACACAAAGTTGGGAGCATGAAATTGTCCAAAATGTCTTGGTATGCTGAAGCATTAAGTGTTCCTTTCATTGGAACTGAGGGACCGAGCCCAACTCCGGAAAAACAACCCCACACCATAATCCCCACCCCCACCAAACTTTACACTTGGCACAATGCAGTCAGACAAGTACCATTCTCCTGGCAACCACCAAACCCAGACTCATCCATCGGATCACAAGACAGATAAGTGTGATTCATCTCCACTGCTCGAGTCCAGTGACGGTGTGCTTTACCCCACTGCATCTGACGTGCTTGGTGATGTAAGGTTTGGATGCAGCTGCTGGGCTGTTCTATACGCACTGTTCTTGAGCTAATCTGAAGGCCAGTTTGGAGGTTGGAGGTCAGTAGTGATTAAGAAGCAGTCTGCATGCTTAGGTGCTTGATTTTATACACCTGTGGCCATAGATTGGTGATTGGAACACCTGAATTCAATGATTTGGATGGATGAGTGGATACATTGGGCAAAATATTGTGTGTGTGCGTCAGTGTTGTAGTACTCGAGATCGGTCTTGGTCTCGAGACCGGTCTTGAGACCACTTTTTGATGGTCTTGTCATGGACTCGACCTCATTTGGTCTCGGTCTTGTCTCGGTCACGTGATCGGAGCTGTGGAAACATCACTTAATTGCCAGAATATTGTCGATTTATTTTTTAACATCCTTGCTTTTATTGGAGACAAAACCTACCGATTTAAATCCAAGCAAGTTTGCGCTTCTCTGTCT
>VUQK01023326.1:9591-25959 GCA_015106715.1 Bujurquina vittata | reverse complement strand
TTGTTCCAATTGGGAACTTTTCTGAGTAGTTGTTAATCCTCTTCATGTTTTACAGTTATTGGTTCATCAAAAAAAAAAAAAGAAAAGGCATTTGCACTTAACTCGTCTTAGTCCCAAAGAGGCAACTACAGATCATTTTTTAATACCAAATTGCTTATATTACACATAAACAGGCATAAAGGTGTGCACACTATTAGTGAAGACCTAATAGCATGGGGCAGTAGATAAGAGGCAAAATGTCTAAAGTTGCAGCAGAAATTATTTAAACCTGGAAGTAGCAAGTGGAGAACAGTGGTACAGTGGCCAGATGTTTGTAGTGCAATTACTTGTTCAAAGGGAATGAAAAACACTGAAAGGTATGCAGAAGATGTTCAGCTGCACAACGCCACATAACACAATGTACATGAAAATGTCAAATTCATAATACCTGTCTTAGAGAGCCCTTCACCAGAGGCCTGATAAGCAAGTCAGGTGCCACACCAGTTAGTTCATCTAACTTAGGCTGTTACAGCTAACAGCAGCTATTCTTGACATGAAACAGGTTTTACTACTGACACTGGTGAAGGTTCTGATGTATTTAGTAACAAAGCCTTAATTAATAGTGTGAGTAATACCAATATTACATTGTATTATTAATCTTTATTTAACTGGGATAGTACGATTCTTGGAAATAGAAATCTCATTTGAAAAACTGTCCTGGCCAAGACAGACAGCAGTACAATCAATAGTGGTTGCATAGACTAGTAATGCACACATACTAATACACAAGGCCAAAATATAGATGCTATATACAAATTATATGAAATAAAACATAAAGTACAAGATTTACCAAAAATGCAAGTAAGTTTTTTTTTTGTAAAACAGCAACATTGAACATTCAAGGATAACAACAATAATAACATTTTAGGATTAAAAATATTTTGATTAAAGAGCTCATGCATACTGGTGGCTTAACCATTGCAGAAACATAAAAACTGATTTTGGTAATTACCTGCATTGTTAATTTAGGGCAGCTGTGGTAGTCTTACAAATGTGTTAAGCAAGTAACTTCTTCCAGGTCCATTTAAAATCACATTTAACTGAGTTTGCAGCAAATTCCAAAGAAGGGGTGCAAATTTGAAATCCCTTTTCCCAAATTCAGTGCAAACTTTCAGGATAGACAAAAAGGGCCGGAGCCAGAGAAGAGCCAAAGACGGTATCGTCCCAAACTTTTCCCCTACCATCAATTTCATGTCAAAACAGCTGCTGTAAAAAGGTCTCTTAAAGGCTGAACTCTAAAGGCCAAACAATGGCTCAACGTTCTTAAACATGATTGAAAGGGATTTGTGAAAAAGAAGAACGTGATGTTCTACTCTACCTCTCACCCTCAGTCAAAGATTGTTGTCCACTTTTTCTTTTTCCTCAGCTGTGACTTTGTCAGCAGACTGCGGGTGTGATCAGAGGACAGTTTCTTGTCTCTGCGGCTTTGTGCACATGTGGCTGTATGCATGACTGTGCAGGATGTGTGTGTGATGATGTCGTAGATGAGGTATCGCATAGTTAAATACTGGACTGGAATTCGTCCTCTGGTCACTGTTACTGTATGTGACCACAGGGCGAGCCTAAAGGTTCTAAAGTTAATTAACAATATGGTTTCAGATTTATGTTTTTATTGTTTTCTTTTCTCTTTTTTTACTGGTTTGAATAGCAGTCGCAATAGAAACAATAAAATGACTGAACTATACTGAACCCTCAGCAATAATATGAGCCATTGCTTAATTTACAGTTGCTTTCCTGCCAATGAATTAAATGTAACACGGCTTTGTACAAAAATTTATGTAAATTCAGGGTCACTCTCCCTGTAGGTCCTCATTATTTTTCCATTTTGGGTCTCCTGCTTACCTTTAAAATCCTTTCTCTGAGAGAAAAGTAAGGAAGAAAAGAAGGGAAAAGGCTGAGGGCACCTTTGTGGTTTTAGATACTATAAAAAAGTATCGAGTCATTAAACATTATGTATCACTAAAAACAAAAGGATTCAGTCAGATATTGTGAAATAGCATACAGACTAGAGACAGAAAAAACAGCTTTCCTGATTCTGTCAGAACCAAGTAACATAAATGCTGAGCAAGAATCTAAATAGACAAGCTTTCCAAATCTATTATCTTCATTTTTTTTTTTTTTTACAGAAAGCACAATGCTTCGTGTTCTCATCATATTTTACATCATATTTTACAATAAATGGCTCAGCAACCCATTGAGTCAATTCCCTCTGGGTTAAAACCAGGCTGGTCTGAGTATTTCATTAACTGCTGATCTACTGGGATTTTCCTACACAACCATCTCTAGGATTTATAGAAAATGGTCCGAAAAAGAGAATATATCCAGTGAGCAGCAGTTCCCTCAGTGAAAATGACTTGTTGATGTTAAATGTCAGAGGAACAGTAACTCAATCAACCACTCATTGCAAACAAGGCATGCAGAAGAGCATCTAACCTTGGTGCAGATGGGCTACGGCAGCAGAAGACCACTCTGGATCCCACTCATGTCAGCAAAGAACAGCAACCTGAGGATACATTTCACAGGGACGCACTAAAATTGGACAACAGAAGATCAGAAAAATGCTGTCACCAGATACCAGTCCAGTAGAGAACCTTTGGAATGTGGTCGAAGGGGAAATTTGGATGAGCAGCTGACAAATCTGCAGCAACTGTGTGACGCTGACATGTCACCGTGGACCTTGTTGAATCTACAAAGCCACGAAGAATTAAAGCAGTTCTGAAGGCAAAAGGGTGTCAGTACTAGCAAGGGTTACCTAATAAAGTGATCAATGATTGCATATGTACCATATGTATGCTTGTGTGTAATTAGCAGAGCCTCCAGAAGTAGGGGCAGCATAGCCACAGTTGACCTATCTCTTGGATGGGTGTTTTGTTAATTGTAATTTCCCCATTGTGGGATCAATAAAGTATCATTCATTCATTCATGACATGCACCTGTGACACAAGAGTGTGTCTTTCTATAGTTTCAACTAAACCTCTTCTGAGAACATTTGTTTATATTTGCTTTCAGGTGTGGGGCGGTTTGGCTGTTACAGTGTGTGATTGGCCTTGTTCTTTCATGCACACTGTATCTGAAAAAGGTTTGAGCTAATTTGATTGAAAACACTAATGCAATGCTGGACCATAGTCAGGAAAGTGAAAGCTCTAGAGCTGTGACTGACAAAAGTACAAACTGTTTTAGTGAGTTGTGAGCGCATCAACACAGTAACAAATATCTTTAGTAGTGAAGTGTGTGTAGAAACAATAGTGTGCACAAAAACAATAAGAAAGGCTAATGTGGGCGGAGAAATGAGTTACTGATATGAGAACTGCATTAGCAGTGAGAATGCTTTTGTATTGTAGCACTATAAGGCAGCACTGCGTATATGTGCAGTATATGCTTAGCAGTGCCATGACATGCACATGTGATGCAAGACTGAGAGCACGTGTCTCTATTTGTTTCGACTAAACCTTTGCTGGGAACATTTGTTTATATTTGCTTTTAATTGAAGGACGATGTCGCTGCTGCCACTGACAGTGTGTGACTGGCCCTGGTCTTTCATATGTATTGGAAGAAAAAAAACTGAAGTCATTTTTTGGGAGAGATCTGTACTTCGGACTGGCAAAAAAATAACTGTAATTAAAAAAAAAAAAAAGATGCGTTGAATGTAAACACTAGGGGGGGCCATATGCACATGACTTATTGTAGGCATTGAGAGCAGAAAATACACCCTAAACTGAAATTTTATTGTGTTACTTCTTCCTGCAACATTGGAAATATCGACTACAACCGTCTGCTGCACATACGATAAATAAGGGAATAATTTTATGGAAAACAGCGAATCACAAAAAAGAAACTAATGAAAACAAGAAAGACTGAGCCCACGTGACTCCATCGCTATTTCGCTGTGAACTGCAAGTGCCACCAAATTACGTCATCAATTAAAGTCTCCACGCTCTGATTAGCTGTACAACTACTTTTAAACTGGATATAAATTGCCTTTTAGGATGCTGTTCCCTTTAAAAGCTCAGGGACAACCCAAGCAAGAGTCTTTTGATGTAGATTACATCACAGTGTGAATTCAAGGATAAACTTCAAACATAAAACTGCAAAGGTTACATCACTTACTGCATCAAGCAAGGAAACGATAGGTAGATAGATAGATAGATAGATAGATAGATAGATAGATAGATAGATAGATAGATAGATAGATAGATAGATAGATAGATAGATAGATAGATAGATAGATAGATAGATAGATAGATAGATACATACATAAAAAACGCTGATTAAAACTAATTATCCCTTTTCATATACAAATACAAGAAAATACCAAGTCTGCTAATTAATGTTTGTATTTTTCTCTCTTTATTATTCTCTTTTAGGTTGTTGACAGCGGTTTGTTTGACTCGTGACCATTGTTTCTAACATCTCTGGCACTGGTGTTGCGGTTTTAGCTGTTCTCCACCTCCGCTGTCTGCCTCTCAGCTCCATCCTTTCACACAATGCACCGGAGCGCTCAAACGTGAAGCGCTTCAGCCAAATTATGCAACAGTGGTAACATTCGCTGCCCTCCCATTGGCTGCTCAGCCGTACACTGGGAGGTGTGGCTAAAGTGTTTCCATCCATCATTGGCCACGTCTGTGCAGGGGGCGTGTCAGTCGGTTTCATTCACAAATCTACCAGCGGAGCGTCTCTCCGACATGTGAAGATCCCCGTTTATACTGAAGCACACGTCTGCTCCACAAATGTGAGGGGAGACCATCTCTGCAGCCTTAGCTGAAGATGGATTGGATTCTAACTAGTTCTGAATAAAACTGTAATGTTTGTGGTGACAACCTTTTTATAAATAGTGACTTTTTATAAATAGTGACTTGTTAAAATATTATGAACACAATCGTGTCCTTCGGGGCTTGATCATAGTAATCTATGAATGCTTGAGATTTTGCAAAGAGCTGTTAGGAAAGTGATGTTCCAGAACTGTTGAGCAGATAGAATCCTGTATCAGACCAGAACGGGAGACCATGCTTCCTCCAGAAGTCCAGCTCTGCTCTCCAGTTGCCAGATGACTGTTGTTCAAATAAGAGGGGGTGAAGGCCCTGTCCCAACCTTTTAGAGACATGCTGCTCCCATCAAATTCAAAATGAGCAGAGAGTTTTCATAAAATGGAACATTTTCTGTTTAAGCATTTGATGTTTTCTGCATACTATTGTGAATAAAATATTGGTTTACAAGATTTGCAAATCATTGCATTCTGTTTTGTTTTTTGGGGGTTTTATTTTTTATTTTTTACAGCGTCCCAACCTTTTTTTTTTTTTGAAATTGGGGTTTTATTTTTCAGATTCAAAAGCTGTAATCACATTGTAGTTGCAAACGCTCTGTGAAAGAGTTTGTACGATACTAACTGGAATCTAGTCAAACAGGCATGTCTGCATGGCATACCTGATTTGTCCCAAGGTGAGTACACCATCATTGAGCAGCGGATTCAGTAGTTAATAATTATGAAGTAGGCAATAAAAGACCATGCTTCAAACCAAATAGTAACTAATTTAAAAAGTGAAATATGGTCTTATGATATGTGTCACTGTGTGGCAGGCAGGGTCGGCCCCAAAACTGACAAATATAAAGCACACACAGCTTATTTGGACATGAACAACAAGACAACAAGGAACTAGGGAACACAGACCATAAACACATACACACCAGGTAATCAGGGAGCAAGAGACAGTTGGGGAGGATGAGGCGGATAAAATTACACAAATGAGACAAGGGAAAGCAAAGCAGGACACAAGACCAGAAAATAAGACAGAAAGAAAGAAGACAGGGAAACAAACACAATCTTAACATCACATGGGGAGGCAGACAGACTGAGGAAAACGGACACTACAGAAAAGGGAGGAACATTAAGGGAAAACTCTAAAGCTATTGGGAACTTAAAGATACATGATTAAACGGAAACCTAAGTACAACATGCAGGGAAAAAACGTGTAAACACAAGACGCGAGACAAAGGACCAAGAGACGGGGAACAAGACAAACACAGGAACACAGGAGCACAGAGACGTGGGGAAGACAAGAACAAAAGGAAACCAGATTGAAATACAATAACTATAACTATTCAAAAAACTATAACAAACTAAGAATTTAACTGTAAGCAAACTGAAAAACACAGCAGAGATACAAACAAAACCAGAACCGTACAGAGAAAACACAACACTGGGCAAACGGCCCAGGATGTGACAGTCTGGTAGTATTGCTTTCTTGCAACTAAAATGCTCAGGCACTGAGGTGCATGCACCCAAACACATAAGAACTACAAGACATGTAGAGGGATGTGTAGCATGTTTTATCAAGCTCCATTCTGAAAAATTATTTCATTGTGATATGCCAGTAATATCTACATTTCCTCTAGTTGAAAAGAAGCTGAAGAAGAAGCCAGGGAGTGCAGCGAGGGTAAAGCAGCAGTAGTTGCCCAGCCATGTTGGTCGGGCTCTGTATCTTTGGCTTTCTAATGGAAGACAAAGATACGAAGAGACTGAACTGTAAACTGCCCCCACCTTACATTACAGTCTCTTTGTATCTTTGTCTTTCATCAGGCTGATAAGGTTTCAGTTCTAGTATCTGGTTTTCACCTCACCCAACAGGAATTTCAACTTTCACTACCTGAACATTTACATGATTTCACACCGAGCGAGATTTTACCAAGAAGTAGCTTCTAGTTGAAGTAATTGTGGAAATATTTAATTTAGCTACTGTAATTAAGCTCTCTCATCTTCCTCTTTGTATTATTCAAAATCATCTACAACCTGAGGACAAGCTACAAAATCAACCAGATCATTCACACCACATTGTGACTTCAGAGCCAATAGAATCCATTTTATTCCATTCATGCATCATTCAATTTCTATTACATACAACCCAATGGAGGAAAGCTCTGATTTCCACCTTAGGGACCAATTTGACACATTGAACTTTGCCCTACTTTATCGACCAATGCGTCCTCCACAGAACCTGCCGTGACCGCTCTGTTGGATACTTAAGCTTGTCAATACAAGGAATGATAATGAGAAAAGAGAGAAAACACGGAAACCAAGTGGAGGATGGGAGTTGAGGGGGATGGGAGACAGAAAGATGGAAATGATGGGGGTGGTCTTTAACAAGCATGAACTCCAAGTAGGTTCAGTGGGTTCATGTGCTGCAGAGGAATGCTCACGTAGCCCACATACAAGTACATACAACCTTTTCCCTGGTTTACTTTTCTACCAAAGGTCACCTGTTATTGTATTCTGACAATTAGAGGGGTTTTGTTTGCTCACCTGGGTTACTAAATACTGAGGGAGTTGACATAGTTACAATCCTCAATGACAGTAATAGTCAGTCTAACAAGGACACAGCCTGTTGTATATGTTGAGGAGAGTCAGTGGGTTCATGTGTATGTTAAGCATGGTGGTGGGGGAAGGGTAGGCCCTTTATCCCTCACTGAGACATGCCAGGCATTTCACATCTAAAAATACTAGTCAAAACCAGTAAAATCGTGACCTACAACAGACTAATGAGAAGAGAAAATACCAGTAAGATAAGTATGTGGCATGTGACAGTGATCTGTGCCTGTATGATCCATGAATGTAGGTATTCTGCACTGCAAGTTTCAAGAAAGGGTCAGTGAGTTTGCTGCAGTATGGCTATACATCACGGAAGGTGATTTGCTTTGTTATGTCCACATTGTTATGTGAGTACAGGCAGCAGTGGTTTTAACTTAAACATGTAACCGCTCTGACACAAAGCAGACTATCACATTTTAAAGAAAATGTTTCATTTTTTGGTACACTGCTTGCCTATCAGCTCCAACTTTGATGCACTCAATTACAGTTCTTCAACCACCACGAGATCTTTGTGACTCTAGACATTTGAATTGGAAAGCTTTAAACTGAAGAAAATAAAGAATACTCTCATCAAGTGATGTAAAACTGCAAGAAATGTAGCAAATGAATAATATCCATCCAACAGCGACAGTTATATAAGCCAAGATATGAAGGGTGAAAGAATTAAACTGCCTATTCCTAGCAGAGTAAGTGCCACCATAAGAAATGGGATCTTCTTGTCAGTTTCTGGTAATATAACCAAAAATACCAAAAATTGTTGGCCTAATCTTTTAATACATTACAGGTGAGTTAATTATCATTTTACCTTTGAGAGGCCTTATTTGAAAAGCTGAAAAGGAGAAGAAAATACCATCATGTTTTCCCTGTGGTCGTTCGCTCTGCATGCATTCATTCTGCTAAACCTTTAAGTTCCTTATTTTTTAGTATATGTGCATTTTTACGTTTTCAATGCGAGTAAACTCTGCGTACATCAGATGCATAGAACATATTGTGCATCTCTCGGGCCGACGCCGTAGTGCGTGCCTGCGTGTGTTTACACCCGCTTGCTATAGTAGAGCAGCCCAGCCCAGCCCCGACACCACACTCACGGGCAACACATGAGTGGGCAGGACCGTGAGTGCCCGGGCCGCCGTCCAGTCAGCGGATAGTAAAGCGATCACTGGCTGAAAGGTTCAGCCAATGGCGTGCGCCCCCGCTGCGACGGCAGCCAATGGAGTGCGCACAGAGCGTGGGCACGTGGATTTGCGCACATGTTGACGCTCGTAAACTGCCGAGAGAAAGGGGCAGCGCAGGCACAGACCGATGAACGGCAGGCCGGGCGGTGCATGCGTGCGTGTGTGTGTGTGTGAGAGAGAGGGAGGTGATGCTCGGCGCCCCGATGCTGCTCCAGCCGTGGAGTGTGGACTGACGGACCAAAGTAGAAGACAGAGCCATCCTCGATTGTTTTTTAATCAGCTCTTGATTTTAATCACGCAGTACTGAAGGTGAGTATTTTCTAAAAGCGCTTTTTTTTTGGTTTCCCGAAGTTGGCAGCTTAACCTGAAGGAATTTCCTGTCCCGCTATATCCTGTATGTGCCTCTCCTGGTATAATTTGAAGATATCCTAAAGCTGCGTTTCCTAAATATCCGTTGCCAGAGCTTTTATACAATGATTGATCACATTTTCTTTTTGGTTTAACTACAGCTTATTGATTATGTTAGCGTCTGATATTCTAAACGGTTTTACATGGCATGAATGTACAGTTCAGCTGGTCCCTGTTGTGGGCATGGTGGTGGGCACAGACACTGGCAGGCAGAAAACACCTGAGACGCAGCCTCGTGGTCTACCTGTGCAGGCTGTGGCGACACATCCACCATCCAATCCCAGCGCATCGCTATCCACCTCGAGCTATGAACTAAGAAACGGGTTGCACATAAACAGAAATAGCATCAAATTGCCTCATAGTATTTGAACTTGTTGACTCATTCATGTAAAGAACCTGCCATTTGGTTTTACAGCCCCCAAGAGTAGCAAAGCATGCTGTCTGCTGCAAAGACTGAGTGTTCCTTTATCTTTATATGCTTTTATATCAGTCTCCACTTGTGAATGCCTTTTTTTTCTGGTGTTGATAAGAGCTATGTTGACGTATTTCCTTATTGAGCATTTTACAGTTACCCCTTAAATTCCCCCTCACTGTGTTGGTGGGATCAGAGCTTACACAAACTGAGAAAGAAAGGGAGGAAAAAAAATGCAGATGAGAGAAAGGCACATGGCCAGAGATGCAGAATGTAAAAATATGAGTAAGAGGAGGAGGAAGAGGGCTTGGTTTGGAGAGGAAAGGAAGAGGGGCACCAGGCTTGTATGCATAACGAACAGGATGAGCTGAAGGCAGAGCAGAGAGGGATGAGAAGCATACAGAAATGCAGCCGGAGAGGAAAGAGAGTGGTTTGTATGTGTGTGTGTGTGCGTGTGTGTGTGTGTGTGTGTGAAAATCCAAGGGGGGATGGAGAGCAAGCCCGAGACAGAGAGGAGGGGCTAGAGAGAGCACTAGAGGCTGTGGCAAAGAGAGAGAGAGCAAGCCTATTCCGATTTCACTACTCTACAAGCTCCCATCCCCCTCACACATTTTACTCTCCTACAGCCTCCAACCTCCTCAATGGAAGCCAGACATGCGCTACTATTGTGTGCCTACTGCCTACCCCCAGTGCCAAACTAGGGCACTGCTATACCCACCATTTTGAGTAATAGGGGTTATTAGTTTTGGTAGGGAGGTAGGAAAATGGAGTATTGCCAAATGCTAAGAACTGGGTTTTTTTATGCTTTCACTTCTTGTATTCCTTGTCTATCTCCATGTGAACTTCATCTCACTTCAGAAATACTGGTTTTCAGTGTTTAACTAAACCACACTTGTGTTTCTTTCCATCATAATAATCTTTTAATCTTTTCTGTCCCAACAGGGATGCAGTCCCAGGGCAGCACCTCCTCTCAGCCCTCCTTTGATTCCCTGAGCTCCAGTGACAGCCTCTTGTTCAGCGATTCAGAGCAGGCAGAGGACGACACAGACGTCTTCCTGACAGACAGCTCTCCCTCTGTTATCATAGGTGGGACAGGTGGGGCTACAGCAAGTGGAAATGGGGGATCAGACAGCCCCGGGTCACAGTGGACTTGTGACGGCTTCACCGATAAAGAGGAAGGGGATGACTCGTACAGGTCAGAGAGTGGTGGCAAAGCAGCACACATCAGCCTGGGGAAGACAGCACAGACAAGCCAGACCTTGAAATCACAGGGAGATCTGCTGTTTGCTCAGAAGGTAAGAAAGGTGATGGGACAAAAAAGGAGAGTGATGAGGAGAGGTCTGATATAGTGTGTGTGTGTGCAGAGGAAAACCCAGCAGAGTGCTTCAGACAGGCAGGCCTGACCGAAACCAACTCATAATGTATCTTTTTTTCCCTTTTCCTCTGTCAGTGTGCTGAGCTGCAGGGTTTCATCAGGCCCCTGCTAGAGCTGCTGAATGGACTAAAGAGGGGGCGATTTGACCGGGGTAAGCATCCTTACTTCACCGTCTTCCAGGAGGCATGTGTGTGCACACTAGCTGGCGCAGCTGTAGATGCTGAACACAGGTTTACATGATCTAAATGGCCTCAGTCCATTGAAATAGTGAGTTTTCCTTTGAGTAGCAGTCTGTATTGATGCAACCTATTGATGCAGTCCAAAGTGCAGTGGTGTGTGTGTGTGAAGCGAGAGTCCTGACGCTGACTCAGTAGCTTGCAATAGTTTACCAGTATTGTGAGTTAGAGCATGTGAACATGTGCCCACATATAAATTCATTCATTGTAAATGCTGACTGAAGGATTATGTTTTTTTGATTGACAGGGTTGAGTAGTTTCCAGCAGAGTGTGGCCATGGATCGTATCCAGAGGATTGTTGGCATTTTACAGAGACCCGACTGCGGGTAAGATGTCATCCAAATTGTCCCACCATCCATCGGCCCTGAGTGTTTTCAGTCTTTTTTACATTCTTGTTTTGTCACGGCATCATGAGATGTTTTAGCTGCATTTAAGAATTATTATTATTAAACTGTACACGGGACCAGTGAGTTGGTCTTATATTTCCTGTCTCAGTGCATGTTTTATTGAACAGTCCTTATGTAGGTAGAGTTACAGCTTTTACTAGGAGTGCAGACAAATGCCAAATTTCTGATATCATTTTTATTTATTTCATAAATATCCACGTGTGTTCCTACTTAGGGACAAAATTCCTACCTGTTCCTCGCCAACATTTTGTTCCTTTTTCTGTATCACAGGGAGAAGTATCTGAACACTCTGCTCCAGGTGGAGATGATGCTAAAACTTTGGTTTCCCCAAATTCAAATTCAGCCTGTGTCTGCAGCCTCCAGTGTCGCCTCATCCCCCACCTGCTCGCTCCGGGATGCTTCTGGCTCCACCCCGCCGCACAAACACAGGGATCAGTTACATATTCCTGTCAAGGTGAGGACACACATTCCTGACTGCTTGCTAACGCACATAAACATTTCTCCGCCCCACCAGCACCAAAAATTTGACAAAAAAACCCTGTTTATATTCAATGGCAAATTACACTTCTGTTTATTTTCCAGAAGCGCAGACTCAGTTGGACGGGAACAGACTCCCCCACACCTTCCCCTGTACCTCTCAAGTGCCCTCGTATCAATGCAGGAGAGAACAGGGTGAAAAAAGATCACGATAAGGGGGATAGACCTTCTTCCTCTCCATCACTAGCAGCTGATGGAAAACAAAGTTTGCCAGATGCAGCCAGTAGCAGCAGCCAGCTAAATGATGGCAAAAATGATGGAAAAGACAGTGACAGCAAGGAACAAGGGAAGCTGTCCCAGTACAAAGCAGGTCAGAGCTCTGAGCCGAGCCTGACATGGGTTCACGTTGCACCCATCCTGTCCCCACGAAAGACCTGCCTCTCGCACGATGTCCTCACCTCTAGCAGGAGGGGGAGTCCAGCTACACAAGACAGCTCCATCTCTTCCACCACACCTTACAAGCACCCCAAAAATCTAAAGAAGCCAATCCGGTGCCAAAGCCAGCCTGCTGCTGGGCAAAAGAGTGAGAGGGGGACCACTGAGACATGTCAGGGTCAGATCCAGTCTCCCCCTGTTACACTTAAGCCTTTGCCCGGGGCGTGCCCCACCACCTTAGAGACCTGATGTACTGAATCAGCAAAGAACTGGCAGCCTTGCTTTGTTACACCACTGGGCTAAAAGCTGCTGCAAAAGGAAGAAGGGAAGAGGCTGAAGGCCTGTGATTATACATGCATTAATGAGAAGAAGTGAGGAAATAATTGTTGCTGATAGATATTGAAAAAAATGATGGATTTAACATAACATCATCCAGGCCACAGTTAAAACAGACATCTCAAACAAAAGGACATAATAATCATTATCACATTTATAATCTAAACATGCGCAGAAAGGTGGTTGTGAAGGTTCAAAAGCAATGTACAGGTAACGAGAGAGATTCTAAAGAATTTAAAGGAGCAAATGATAGCTCCTCCTTAGCATGAAAGCAATCAATACAAAAAAAGCTAATATAGGTGACTGTTTCAGCAGACACCTAACTTGGCAGAAACTTTCTGAAAATAGAAAAGCTGATGTCAGTAATCAAAATAAAAGCTTCCAGGGTTTATTTTGATGAGGCTAAACAGAGTGAGCTGATTCTAGTCTTACGGCAGGCGACACGTTTTTCTTTACATTCTTTCGTGGATCTGCTTTAGAGAGGAAAAAGTGACTCTGGGGTAACTGCAAATCTTGTTGCTAGTGATGTGAGAAATGAGGTGGTGTGTATGCTGTGTTGAGCCATTGGAGACGGTGGAAAAAGGATGTCACAACTCACGAATGTAATCCAAGAATTGTCACTCGGCTGGCAGATCAGCAGCGTCGAGGAGGAGGGACATCGCACTGACCAGAGGTCACATAACTTTTCCTGTCGTGCCGTGGATCACATTTTTCCTGATGGTCTCCAACGGCAAACCATTACAATCCAAGACTTTTAATAGACCAGCCGACGGAGTGAACAAGGACTACACTACAAGACATGTGACTCTCACCTCAGTTACACAGTTAATTTATTCATGCGTTGATCTGATACTGCATCTATTTATTGTTTATATTTATTTATTGGGCAGCTCATTATCACCTGCTGTGCGCTTGCATAGTTTGGCCTACAGGTTTTTTTGAGGTGATTGGAAAGATGCTGTTGACATTTTCTTGTGGGTTTTTACTGCTATCACGAGGAGGGAAAAAGAAGTGAAATCTTATGATTGGTCTCTTGGACTACTGTGCCTTTTTACCAAATAGGATGTGTTTTTTCAAAAGAAAAAAAAAAGCATTCGATGCTTTCAGTGCATTCATACTGTGTTTTGATTGTTTGCTTGTATTTCACAAAACCAGTACACATTCAATCGCGAAAGCCAACATGTAGTCATCCTTCTTCTAAAGTCACACACCGCTTAAAAACCAACATCGACTGTGATTCTTAAAAACCGGCATCCAGCTCTTGCATCCCAGCATCCACAGCTCATCCGAACAGCCTGCATCTCTGACCGTTAAGCACACCAACAGCAGTGGCTACTGTCTGTCATGTAGTATTTTAGCGTAGCCTTCCTTTGGGGCTTTTCTTTTGATTCCGATCAGGAGAGAAACAGACTGAAATGCACTTATAGATGGTGCTCTTGAAAACTTGAAAACACAGAAAATATAAATGTAAGGGAGGAAATCGTTCTTTGCACCACCCTCTATGGCTGCTATTGTTGTTCTGAATTACATGTTTCATTGGAGGCTTGCTCTTTGAATTGGAAATCCACTCATAGTATTCATCGAAATGTTGAAGGGGTTTTAGTAACGTGATTGGATTTATCTATTTTGTAAACAACTGGACTGGAATCTTGTTGAATTGGTATGAGAGGTTCATATGTTATTTACATAACTATAAATTGGGGGGATATTTACATTACTAGACTCCTCCAAAAAGCACCACGTGTGAACACAGTGCCACCGGCAGCCAACGTGTTACTGCCTGTTTGTTTTTTCTTTTTCTTTTTAAGCACGGAGTGTACAAACCCTCAGTCACAGATCCAGCGTGAGTCTGTTATTCTGCTATCATATGCCAGATGCTGACTCTAGATCAGAGGCTGGGGGTGTCTTCCACCCCACTCCTGTGTTTTTTTTTAAATATGGTTGTGGTATGACAAATAAACCAATTGCACTTATTTTTCATTATGTCCTTTTTCATGTATGTTTTCTACTGCAGGGACCACTGCTTTTTGGTCATAAATAATGTCTTGTTTCTTTCAGCTGCCTTCTTCTTCTTCTTCTTCTTCTTCTTCTACTTATTACATTTTAAAAGCTGACTGTAGTTGCCCTCGTTGCCTCCCTTCCCCCACTCTGGTGCACTAGTCTGCCCCTGCCCTTTCCTTTCCTTCATCTCCTTCAATCCCGTTAGTATATTTTTTGTCTAAACTAAACTCTGTCTTTCACTCACCCCATTTTTATGTGAGATTGCTCTTTGGGCTTTGTTTGTTTGTTTGTTTTTCCAATAATGATCCAAAAAGGAAAAAAAATAAACTTTTAATAAATGAAACATTTTTGAACACTGAAACTGTGTGTGTGTGTGTGTGTGTGTGTTCCCAAATTTTCATGCAGTTATTTTGTTTTCTTTTGATTGTGCATCTCCCGATTTGGAAAGGAGCTTTTAATAAACAGATGTGTGACTCAATGGGGTGCAGATTTACAGACTGTACATTCTAAAGTGTGCGTGCGTGAGTGGGGGTGGGAAGGCGATGAAGGCAGGAAGAAGAGGAGGGGTAGTGGGGTGTGAGACTACAGCCTCTGTAATCTGACTGAGAGTCGTAGGGGGGCTGGCTGATCTTCTAACCAGCTGCTACATCAGAATCCAAACACTGCTTCAGCTTATATGTGTGCTCATGTGAGAGTGTTATAATGAGTAAATACCTCCTAAAGGCTAAAAGCTGAGTCTGGTGCGGTAGTGTGTGTGTGTGTGTGGTGCGGTCCTGGTTTTACAAGAAAACAATTACGCACTAGCTCAAGTCTGATCTCTACAGGCAACCACTGTGATTTTTAACCTTCTTTTTAAAAAAATAAATAAATTGAGCTGTGGCACACCTACACCAAACCTTCAAAGTGATGAAAGAAAATAAAACAGTCACAACAACACAAAAACACACACTGGGTGTATTTGTAATATTGTGCAACAAAATGTGTTTTACTTCAAAATAAACACAAAGTGTGGTGAAAACCAGTTAAGTCATAAAGCTGTGTACTCAGTTCAGAGTTTTGTTTTTTATTACGAAAAACTTCAAACCTTTGCTGGTCCCAGCTTCTTTTATCTCTAAATATCTTTTTCTTTTTTTAAAAAAAATATCTAATATCTGGACAGGAAAATTATGACAGCCGTTTTCACCACTTCTTCCAAAAAAAAAAAAAATATGACCAGCAAATCAGACACAATAATGACTGTTACACTGGATACGGGGCAGAGTTGTTAATTTCATGCATTAATCATCATCAAAGTCGTTCTGCTTCTTCTCCCAGCATCATATCCTTGGATACTGCATGCACACCAGGATGAGAGAGGCAAATTTTAGGAGGGTGTGGTTTTGACTTCTCTCTCATGCTGCACGTATGCATACATGCATGCGCTGCTCCCCGTCGCACGCTCTGACACACTGACTGGCTGATTTGGTGATGGGCCTGTCTCTGACACACTGACTGTGCTACGTTACAACAACAGAGACAGCCCTCCCTCCTCCTCCCTCCTTCCCCCTCGGCCCCCCCTTGTATCCATGCAGTTTTTAGCAGAAAAAGCCCTTGCCCTCCAATCTCCCCAACACTGCTACACCCCCCCCCCCCCAATTCCCCTCTGGGGGGTGGGAATGAGGGGCAGGAGGAAAAGGAGGGGAAGGGGAGGGGGGGGGGGCACAGGGG
>VUQK01023319.1:0-16883 GCA_015106715.1 Bujurquina vittata | reverse complement strand
GAGAAGGCTCACAGTCTCTAATCCATCCCAAAGGTGTTCTATCAGGCTGAGGTCAGGACTCTGTGCAGGCCAGTCAAGTTCTTCCACACCAAACTGGCTCATCCATGTCTTTATGGAGCTGCTGTGTGCACCGCTGTGCAGCCATGTTGGAGCAGGAAGGGGCCATCCCCAAACTGTTCCCACACAGTCGGAGCATCAGATTGTCCCAAATGTCTTGGTATGCTGAAGCATTCTGAGTTCCTTTCACTGGAACTAAGGGGCCGAGCCCAGCTGCTGAAAAACACCCCCACCCCAGATGTTTGCAGAAGCAGTGTGCATGCCAAGGTGCTTGGTTTATACACCTGTGGCCATGGAAGTGACTGGAACACCTGAATCCAAGGATCTGGACCACTTCTAACATAGTGTATGAGAGGAAATGAGGAAAACGTGGACCTGTTGCAGAATGAGCAGCAGAGCTGCTCCACATATTTCAGCTGCTTAATATTAAACACAAATGAATAATTCCTGCTGCTGCTGCATGACAAAGGAAGCGTTTCTGCTTGTGGGAAAAATGTGCAAACACTACACAGCAATTATTTATGAGTCTGCCTTCCTATGAAAGGCCCATATTTGGGGGATACTGTGGAAAATTACACATCAGCAGGTCTTTGCTAAGACAGCTACAAATTAAGGAGGGAAACAAGTGGTTCAGTGTGATTTGTCTTTTAAAGAAATCACTATTGTCTTAAAGCTTTGCTTCAGAAAGAGCTTCTCCCAGTGTTACTGAAGCCTGCTCAGGCTGATCGATGCAGTACAGCGTTGCTGCTTCTCTCCATCAGTCTCACTGTCCCCGGTCTCCTGCTCCACAAGCACCCTGCTGTGAAACTGATTTCCTATTTAAAACTCGTGTTGAAGTCTCCCTGTCAATGCAGCCGTCGCTGAACTTTGAAAGCTTTGATTATGATTTGATATCACATCCGAATCCAGACAGGCTCGAGTCTACCCGGGCAATAAAAGGTTAAATCAAAGCACACAGCCATGCCGTCACAAAAGCTTCAGTGAGGCTTATTCACTTCATTACATCACTTCAATCTGGCACGGCTAGCAAAGAGACTCGTAAGGAGCTCATCCTGTAGCGACAGCAGTAATGAGAACAGCGTCAGCTGCTCCAAAAAGAGGCTTTAATTTGCAAAAAAAAGTTCACTTTTACATTGACATGACCTTTCGGTGACGTGCTCGCAGTCACTGTTTGAGCCTTTTCGCAGCCTCTTTATTATGCTTTTGCAGGAACCTTTGAGTAAATGTTTCTATGTGGACCTGTTTCTGCAAAGCTCTGTCAATGCACTCTTTGATTACATGCAAAACAAGTTGCTCATTATGGAGAGCTAAGCTCTGTGTCAACATATTAACACGCTCAGTGTCCAGACATGTGAAAAACTAAGCACACCCGGACTGCTTCCACAGGAGTTAGGAGGGCTGCTAATCAGATCTCCTTGGTGAGAGGAGCAGTTTTAGCAGTTTGCTGGTTGTAGCGTTCAGCTGTGTGTGAACACAATGACACAATGGCACAGGAGTGGAGGTTCCAGCAAATCCACCCCATGCTCAGAGAAACTCAAGGAGCTCCATCTCAGACTCTACAGGCCTCAGTTAGCATGTTAGAGATTAAAGTTCATGACAGTATGTTTGGAGTTGCCAGCAGAAACATGACAGCACAATTTAGGGTTGCAAATCTGAACAAGCCACGAGACTCCTGGAACCATGTCCTTTGGACTGACAAGACCAACATGCAGATGTTTCTCCAGAATGCACAGCAGCACGGTGGAGGAAGGCGGAGGATTTGGGCTCCTTGCAGTCGCTCAGTGGAGCCTGAACTCCTTTAGAGTGAAATGTGAGGCCGTCTCTCCCACAGCTGAGGCTTGGACCATCAACAGGACAGTGATCCCAAGCACAGCAGCAAATCTCCAACAGAACGGCTGAAAAAGAAAAGAAGGCCTGAGCGAAACGCTGTGCTGGGACCTTCAGAGAGCCGTGCATGAAGTTTCAATGATGGTAAGTTCCTTAGAAAGACAATAGTTTGCTGTCATAATAAAAGTTCTTTTAGCTAAAATAAATGCAGGTAAGCTTGTGACATCGCCAACAGCCGCTGAGTTGCTGAGTATAAGAATTTTTGGGGCAAATCCATCAAACAGTTGCAGCTGATTTTATTAGATTTGACTGATGATTCCATACATGACATTTTTATGCATATTCATCGAGAGAAGAGCTTCTGAAGGTGCTAGGATGGCTGCTGTTTTTTTCTGCATGGAGGATTGTGTTCTCATCCTGAGCCTTGGGCTGAGTACCTTTGCTTTTTCCTTTTGATTGTAGATTTAGGCGCTAAAATGGTGTGGGTAGGTTTAGGAAGAAGTTGTGTTTTGGGTTGACGGACTCCGTGCACGGTAAAAATGTTGAGTTGGAGGCATCGCAAACATTCTTTATAAGAGCCAGCAGGGGGCGACTGCTGCAGAAGTCTAAAACCAACCCTTGTTTGCCTCGCTCTGATGTCCTGATGAGTTTGTGGCTCAGTCGCTGGTTTTGAGTCTGACTGAGTAGAACTTGGTGTTTATTCTCTGATCCCATTCGAGTCGATAAAGGACATCAACCGGGGGGGGCTGCACCATGTGACTGACAAATCACGGTCCTGTGACTGTTCCTCGGTTTCTCATCACATCCAGTTTCCAGAACAACATGTTGGCCACAGCGATGGAGGATGTCACGCTGGCTACGCCCATCTTTACTTACAGTCTGTGAGCCGACCCCAGTTTTGAACTGCAGTACTGAGGATGTATTACTGCTGTACTGTAGTATTACATCCCCAAATAAATGAGACCTTTATATTCTTTAAGTTTATTCTCAGTCTGATGTTTTACTTATTCACTGAATAATTTAGACTGAGACACAACTGTGGAAGTAATGGCACATTAGGTGTTGTTTCGCACAAGCATTCATACTCATTACAGCCGCAATTAACCCCCAAATGACACCGGATCATTGATTAAACAGACGGGGGAGCTGCAGGGAGGGAGAAGAATGAAGGAGTGGTGTGAAAGTGAGGGCCGGGACTGTGAACTAAAATTACAAGAACAGACACCTGAAGCCTCTTTAAAATGGATCCGTTTCATTACAGCCTGATAGACTGGGAGCGCGATTTTCTTTCCTTTTTTTGGGGGATAATTGACATTTTAGAGCAGCGTGGTCTTCTGCGTGCAGCAGGAAGGCGTAGGAATACTGATTGTGCTGTTAGTCCTGTCATCAGGTCACAGACGAGCCCGCTCACTCTTTAATTACATTTTAGATTCATGTCCTAATCAGACGCTGCGCCGCTCACCTCTCGACTGTGTCGCATCTTCACTGCAGCTCACCGAGGGGCGAGCAAATTCACATTTAACCTTGAAAAGATGAAATATAACAATCCTGCGCTTCTTGAAGGAAACTATCAAAGACCTGCTTTTAGCTGCAGCCACGCTTTTGATCTCATTTCAGTTTAGTTCTCAACAGGAAGCCAGAACGGAGAAAGGAAGGAGACTAGCAGCAGGTGGAGGACAGGTAAGAGCAGGAGAAGCATTCAGCAGGTCATTGTTCAGTTCATGTCCTGCTCCACATTTTTACTCCTTTACGGTGGACGCAGAAATGGCCCATAAGGCACGAGATGGGCTTGACAGGGTGAGTGTTTGGGGGGTAAGACTTGGCCCAAATGCCACAGCACGTGGCCCATATGAGGTGGAACTGCGGCTAAATTTAGTCAGGCAGACTGACCCTGAATCACAGCTGTCAGCCAAGTCCAAATGGGACCCATTAAAAAGCCCACATTTGGGCCAAACACCGACCGCTCGAATAACTGCCCACAGGTGTCACCACAATGGCTGCCGAGTGGCAGCGGATCAACGGATCTCATTTAAGCTGCAACTTTGTTATGCCGGTGCAAATTCAACATGAAAACTATTTTTCTGCATGTCCTGTTGGGCTAAAGGGACTTCAGAGTCTCTGGCTGCACATGTTTTCTAATGTGCGCAAATTATTTAGTGCAAATTTACCTGATTGTGTAGAAAAATAGTGTGTGCTCAGGTTAGAAAAGTGCATTTCTCTGGAGTCTCATCAAAGTTTCTGTTCTTTTTCTTTCCCCACAGGAAACTTGGAGTGTATGAGCGCGACAAACAGAGTGTGTCTTCATCTGTTGTTCAGTGAGCATGGCGGTGTGTGGGCGTTGGTGCTCGGGCCGGTTATAGATGGGCCTGCCCGCTGCCTGTGACACTGCACAGGCTGAATTATAGCTCGTGTTGTGGCTGCTGATCTGTGACCTGCGGGGTCCCGCCGAGCTCTGATCAACTCACTGCAGTCTGCCAGAAAGAAATATAATGAAGCCAAGAGGACACTACACCAGCAAAAAAGCACTTTTTCTCTTTTACACGTTCAGTATCGCTCCACAAAGTTATGAAGGAGTTGGGAAACATTAGCCAGGAGAGAGCCCGTGTTGTTATTATGTGACGAACTGGTAATTGACAAGCCGTCTGGCTCTAATAATGACCATAATTTACAAAATAAACCCACTGTTTTATTCACTGTGACCAAAACTGGTGATTGAGCCCAAAAGGACAGTGGCCCAGTGGTTTCAGGTCAAATCCAAAAACCACAGGAGAAGTGACGCAACACAAGCCCCGCCCCTACTTCCAGTCCCTGAATGGACGTCCAAAATAACATACAGTTTAGCCCTTTAAGTTGGTTTTTGGACATTTCACCTTCCCCGCCAATTAAGAGGGTTCAGCGAAATGTCAGAAAAGTAACTTAGAGGGCCAAATTGTACAGGATGTTGTATTGTATGTAAGTAGGGCCGAGACCAGAAGCGGCCCACGGTCTGAAAAAAAGACTCATGTTGTGTCACTTCCGTTGTGGCTCTTGTATCTGACCCGACACCTCTGGGCCACCGTACCAAAGGTCATTGAGAAAGCAAAGTCTGCTTTCTTGATAACTTCATTAAAGCCAGACTTCTTTTTGCCACCAGATGCCCTCTGCTGGCCATTAGTAAGAATGCAGGTTTAAAGCTGTTTGGGGGGCGGGGTGTCATGCCTGAGGCCATGGTGTCAAGAGGAAAAGGGTGGAGTGTCCACTCTGGGTTTGCACCCCAAGTGGAGAAGGTCAAGTATCCCGGGGGAGTCGGGGTGTCTGAAGTGAAGCGGACGCTGTACTGATCCATCATGGTGAAGAAAGGACATGCTGGAGAGACTGGGTCTTCCAGATAAGCAGAAGGAGGTGGATGGATGGATGGATGGATGATTTTAACCACTTAACCGAGTTCCCTGGTTTTGGTTTTCACATCCTGACTGCAGGTCCGTGTTAACATAAACCTTTGAGTACATGTTACTGATGCAGCTGAGCGCGCCGGCTTTGAAAATCGCCTGACGTCAGGAGATGCTCAGCGTCTTCAGGAGTCGCTGTGTCTGTGTTTGTGAGCCTGGCTCCTTTCAGTCGCCCACACTAACGTTCATTTGATCTTTTTCTCTCCTCCCTGTGCTTACATTTCCATCCTTGTCTCCTTCCCACTAATCGTCTCATCCTCTGCACCTGTTTCCCCCCCCCGGCTTTATTCCCAACTCGTTTCACCTTGTTTTCTCCACCTCTCTTTACCTCTTAACATCTCCCCCTCTCCTTCCTCTCCCTCGCTCTCCTCTCAGGTGAGAAGTGTCGGAGCTTCATTGATTTGGCCCCGGCGTCGGAGAGAGGTGAGTGATGATGGTCATTAGGCAGCTTCGCCACTCCCTGCCGCTCCCCACCTGTTCATCGGGCCAAGGGAGAAACCATGGAAAAACACACACACACACACACACACACACACTCGTCTGGCCTCATTCAGTGTTTGAGAGGGCTGTTTTTGCCTGCAGTGAAGGAAAAAACATGATTAATGTGGATTCTGGATTTGAAGAGTTCACATAAAGCAGAGACTGTTTTATTACATCTCACCTCCTGGATCACTGTATTGTGTCCTTGTGTGTTAGGAAAATGTAAAATTACACACAAAAAAGCTTTCCAGCATCTTTTCTTGTAAATCTCACTGTACGAAGCAGTAAGTAAATGATGTGAAGCCTTTTTAATGTAAATGAAACGCATGTGAGGAGAGACCAGATCCTCCGAGCTGAATGTGGGGCACAGAGTGTGTTTACGTGGGACACATTACCAAGGTCATTTTGATATATCTGTCTTTAAAAAACACAATAAACAGTGAAGGTGACCCTCCCTGCACATAACTGAGGTTTGTGGTGTCATGCAGTCTCGCACAATGTAAAGTTCCACCATGTTCCTTCCAAACGGAACGCGGTGTTCCACTGCCGACCTTTCTGGGGTCACTGCTCCCCTCAGAGATCAGTCATATAAACAAATGTGCCATTCAGACCTGAATGATACTTTCAGGTGAAATGCATTCATTTTAACATTTCCTTTAATGGCTTTTTCATAAATGGCCATGAGGACAGTCTGATAGTCACTTTATACTGTTCATGTCGTTGAAAAATGTGGCGTGTAGTCGCACGGTGCACTCCTCCCCACAACCGTGCATTGCGATGTCTATCCCGGCATTTCTGCGATGCATCAAAACAGGAGTGGAGAGATTCCCAGACTGCTCAGAGGGAGAAGGTGCAACTGCTGCAACGCACGAGATGTTCTGCGGGAAACTCAAAGAAAGCCTTCCTGTTTCTCATTAAAGTATTTAACATTGTAACATTGTAATGCGTCTGACTTTGTCAGCACTTTGTTAAAGCAGTATTAGCCCGTTAGTGCTGTTGCAGGGACACATGCCAACAATACCAGATCACAGCAGTTTCAGCTTCCTTCTTATTCTAGTTTAGATACTATAAAACTATTAAGGATGAAAAAAAGCAACACAAAACAAAGAAATGGGAAATGAGGGAATTGCCTGAAGAAAGCTCCAAACTGCAAAGTGATTTTAAGATTCCCCGAGGTTCATTCGGAGCATCGTTATTATATTGACAAAGGAGAGAGAAGAGGCAAAGTGACGTGTATTAATTGATCTGAAACGAGCTGAGTCTTTTCCTGTGTGGTGTCACTTGTGATTTATGGAAGTTATTGGAGCCTGTCGCCTAACAAAGATGAGGATGCGGCCGTACGTTCAACATCAAAATTTTGAACAGATTTAAGCCACTTTCTCAAAGTTTGCTTTTGTCAACTATAACCTGACCAGAACATGAACGACTCAGCTCATGAGCAGGTCCTCTTGTATAACATTAAACTCCTTTTAAACCCAAATGCAGTGCTGAATATATTAAGATGAGGATGCTCAATAAGGAGGGAATATTCCAGCTCATCAAGATTCCTCCTAACTGCGGATAAGACCAGATTATTTCATGGTGTTTATATCCTGCAGCGTATGAAAGGAATATTTGAGCATCCAGAAGAAAGGGAATATTTTGGTGCATGTGGGGCGTTGCCTCTAATTCGCTGCTGCATGCAGAGCAGGTAGTTAATAATGAAAGTTCTCTGATGGTTTCATCTGTTAATGCCATCTGGAAGAAGAGCAGGAGTGTTGCGCGGAGCAGAGGTGGATGATATGATGCACTGAGTGGGGCGACCTTGCTTCCCACACAAGGATGTGATATGTTAATCTGCCCTCCTTTGGGCCCAACACGCCTGCTGCTGGGTTTTATAACACACAGCTGCTCCTCAGTCGGATCCAAGTCTGCTCTTAATGGAACGTGAAACAAAAAAACTCTTAATTTGATTAGACGGAAACAGTCGGCGAGCGTGGATCAAAGCCAGGATTCAAGTCCTGCCCACTCCAGTAGAACCAGACCCACCTGAGGAATAACATGACAAAGCACCAACCAGCATGTCTTAGCATCATTAAGTTCCTTTTTTGACTGATGCACAGCTAAAAGAGCGGCAGGAAGACACACCAACACGTAGCTTACTATCAGCGGTGAGTGCATAGAAGCTGGAAATGAATATAAACATCTTGGAACAGGGAATGATGAAGAATTGTCATGAGATTCAGACATAAATGGCACAGAAAATGTTTCAGAGCTGCAGGAGTTTGAAGTGAGTACCTCAGGGTTGAGCTCTAGGGCCACGTCCGTTTATTTCCATGTGCAAATAATCACATGTGCAAAGTTTTCACAAGTTACATTTGTCAGAAAAGTTTGTTAAGTTACCGTCTTTGGTCCCAAAGACTGAAAGTTTCGTTGAATTTGGAAAAAATGGTGTTCCAATTTGCAGCTTCACCGGCTGCTTGTTTGTGGGTCTCTGCAATAAATAACTGGAAATCTGAGTCATGTGACTGACCTGGCTACTGAAGGCTGGTTTTTCAGTTTGCTTTGGGTCATTATCCATCTGCACTGGGAATCACTGTCTGATTAGTTTTGCAGTATTTGGCTGAATCTGAGCCGAAAGAACAGCCCTGTACAGGTCAGAGGTCATCCTGCTGCTTCTATCAGCAGTCACATCATCAGTGAACAGTAGTGACCCGGTCCCAGTGGCTCTCATGCATACCCATCCCATAACACTGCCTCCACCATGTTTAGCAGAGGATGCGGTACGCCTCAGATCGTGAGCTTTTTCTCTCCGTCTCCATACTTTTCTCATCCCATCATCCTGCTACAACTTCATCTTGGTTTCATCTGTCAGAAATCTTTTTCCAGAACTGTGCAGGTTCTTTTAGATGTTTTCTGGCTACTCCGTCCTTCCTCATGTTGAGTACAACCAGTGGTTTGCGTCTAGTTATAAACTCCATCAGAAACTCTTCACCTCAGCTAACTGGAGTCCCTGAACTGTGTTTGTGGGTTAGGGTTAGTGCTGTTGGAGTCTTTTGGAGCATTTTTAATGCAATTAATTAATTGTGCCAGCAGACCGTCCAAGAAATGAAATTCTAGGATTTTATTTAGTGTGCATTAACCAGCAGCTATCTGTGTCTGGGTGATGCTCCCATACAGTCTGTGGATGCACCTGACCCTCTCATCCAAATATGGTCACTTCTGGTTCCAAAAACTGCACACATTAATTTAAATGAATTGAAATAGCAGGTATTGAATGAGTTTGGTTCCAGGAGGAGAAACAGATCCATTTGGGGTGTCAGGAAGGGCGTCCAGCACAAGTCAAACATGTGGCTCTGCCTGCTGTGGCCACCCCCCTGTTTAAGAATGAAGTAGCTCATCGGGTGTTGAGTCAAACTGTTAAACTTCACACACCACTGACAACCTCAGGAAAACACGCGCACACTAATTAAAGGTGTAATTATATCTGTTACACAAGACTTGGTCTGATGAGCTGCTTCCTTCCTGTTATCACAAGTGCTGGCTTTGTCCCTCACAGCACATTTTATTTACTGCCTTCAGTCTAATGAAGTCTGCTCAGTGTGCTGGTGCATATTCAATAGACAGAAACTGGGGAGAAAATTGTTTTTGGTCAATATTGTTGCGCTGTGGATTTCCCCTACAGGCGGTTTATAACCCTGGAATTTGTTTGTATCGACTGGGTGGAAATTACAGCGGCGGCTAATAAGAAATCAACAGACGCGCCCTGCGGGGTGGCATCTGTTACAGGGCTTCGAGTTGGGAAGTGTCTTTTGTCATTGCTCATCTCTCTCTGGGAATTTGATGTGATTAAATAAAGTGCGTGATCCAGGATGAGCTCAGGTGTGACACTGACACATCTGAATAAAAACCGCTCGTGTGGCTGATGAGAAAAACATTTTCTAGTGTGTGTCTGCGTTGTGCAGCTTTTCCCCCTCTCGTAGCACTCACAGCTCAGGTTAGGAGAACCTCGCAGGAGCAGGAGACACTTTCTGAAACCTGCCTGCACTAAACTGATAACTGAAGCGGGGCTCGCTGGCCTCGCTTGTAGTGGGAGATGTTCTCATTTCCAGGGTGTCAAATTCTGCTGTCTCATCAAAGCCACAAGCACAAGGTATGACTGACATACCGGGTCGGTACCACAAACTTGTCACATGTGGACTCTTATAAAGCATCAGTGCCTAAATCTAACAAAGTTGTTTTATTGATAATTAATCATTTAATTTTGAGTAATAACATCCATCCATTTGTCTATTTTCTTAACCGCTGGAACCTATACCATGTCATATTAACAATTATAAAAGGATGTGCATGAACCCTGGTGTGAAATAATGCAGCCTTTGTACTATCCATCCGTCCATCCATCCATCCATCCATCCATTCCATCCATTCATCCATTCATCCATTCATCCATCCATCCATCCATCAATCCTTCCATCCATTCATCCATCCATCTTTCCATCCGTCGATCGGTCCATCCATTCATCCATCTTTCTATCTGTCCATTTATCCATCCATCTTTCCATCCATTCATCCATCCTGTGCCCCTTATCCTCTTCTTTATCTCCATGGTACCAATATTTAAATCAGCTGTGGTGTTCGATAGCAGTGTTACCACATGTTACCATGTGTGTTACCATGTGTGTTACCACATGTGTGTTACCACATGGAGGACACACTTTGAGTTCTCCTTTGCGGTTTAATGAAGCTTCACAGAAGAGCCTGAAATTATTATTAGACTGTTTGGAGCTGGAAGTAGAAATCTGTCCATTTGGAGACCATGATAAGGATAAAGAGTTTACGTCCTTATGCAGAGGAAACAATAGTTAGTGAAGCTCTTCTTGGCTTAAAAAGATCCATTGCAACCTTTGATTAAATAAATCTTTTTTGCCTTTTTTAATCTTGATCTTACCCTCCATGTCGTATGTAAAACACTGAATATAGAAATAGGGTTGCCACCTTGCCTGGAGAAAAGAGGAAAGACAAAATTAGTGATCAATATTGTCAGTTTGGGGCTTTTGAAGCTCCCCACCAAAACACTTTGACATTCAAATTGAAAATTCAGCCTGGAGGTTGTAATTTTACCTCATCTTCATCCCCAGCAGAGCAGAGCGGCGAGGAACAGATAATCCTGTTTAATTCTGTGTCGTGAGCAGCGCGCGCCTTTTTAGAAATAATACATGTGGAGGAAAGAAGTGTGGAAGTGAGAGTGGACCCCAAGGGCAGCTTCTGCTACAGGAGGACATCTCTTCTGTGCTTTAAATGTGTCGTAGAGTACGGCGGGGCTGTAGCAGTTGTTCATCATCCTTTATAATGTCTCTCTGAGCTCTGCAGGACTTTTTTGTCTTGTCTGTGACCAGAGGGCTAGATCTCTCAGACACCCTCACCCACCTTCCTCTCCTCCTCTGGGATGTTCAGAAACAAATAGCCTCGCCTTGTTTTGAGCTCTAGGTGCTGTGTCCTCCCTGCAGAGGAGAGATGTGTCATTATCAGAGGATTCTTTCATCACGAGTTTGTGGCTTATTGGACAGCAGTTGCATGAATGGATGAAGGCAGAACAAATGAAAGGACACACAAACGCCCATGTTCCTCTCCAGTGTTCCGAGGCCTCGTAGCTTCATAAGAACAGATGTGCACGTGACATTTTCTGCTGCACGTCGGCGTCTGACTGAGCGTCTGTTGGTGTCTGTAGGCGTGCTGTGGTTGTCCGTGGTGTCCGAGGTGCTCTACATCCTGCTGCTGGTGGTCGGCTTCAGCCTCATGTGTCTCGAGCTTTTCCACTCCAGCAACGTCATCGACGGACTCAAACTCAACGCCTTCGCCGCTGTCTTCACCGTGCTGTCCGGTAAGATGCATTTATTTCCCACTTTTCCTCTTCTAAGCAAGTTAAATACCCACAGTTACATGTATAAGTTTCTGTTTTGTGATCATCTGTGTTCTAAACACCGTCGAGCATCATTCACATTCAAAACACGTTCAGTGATGCAGTGAGAACCCCCGGCAGAGCAGCAGAGCCTGATGCAGATTACTGAGAGGTCGTCCGGGGTCAGAGGTTATCCCCTGGCAACCTCGGCTGTGGCGGTGCCAGGGATTTTTCTCCCAATTCATGCTAAACCTCTTACACAAGAAGCTGGCTAAGCACCCGTCACTCTGCACACAGCTCGTCTGCTCCTCGGGCCTCTCGGAGGACAGCAGCACATTTTACAGCATTTCTGCAGCTAGCCTCTGAAGCACAGACCAAAATTACTTCATATCACAAGTGACTCTTCTGGACTGAATTATATAAGAACTCCACCAGGGAAAGGTAATTGACATTTTGAAAATGAATACACAGCAGAGATGAAAATCCAGGCCTTCCTTCTCTTCAGTACTCCATAAATCAGGCGTTAGCAGTGAGCGTGGATCTGAGTGTGAAGCTGGAGCATCTCCGGCTGTCCTGCTTTCTGAATTTACAATTATTTACAAAATAGATTTCATGTTTTATTCAGTTTGACCCCAAAATGAGTGACAAGTGTTTACAGAGGTCACAGTGAAAGGCAGCCGGGGTACACCGAGGTCATCCCCCTGGTGGCCACTAAAGAAAATGCAAGTTTATGGCACTTTTACACTTTTGCTTTGGATTCATTTTCAGCCCTGGAAGCTAAAGACACCGACATATATCCTGTATATCCGAGTAACTGCCTGAGAGATGATTAAGCTATCAATGTTAATAAAGACCAGCTGTTTAAACCATCATCAGGAGCTAAGGGCCCCTGCCTCCTTTACCTGTGAGCCTTGTAAACCATTTATCACTGCCACAAATTAAGTTTCCCCAGCCAAGATTTCCAGTTCCTTCTCATTGCTTCTGAGCTAAATGCAATACATAATCTCTCCAGCAAGTTGTGGGTCTATCCAAGAGTCTCCTCACAGATGGAGAGCACCCAGGAGGCATACTGATTGGATGCCACCTATCCTGGCGTATTTGGAGATGGAGCAGTGGTTCAGTGGTTATGCTCTGAGCTCCCTCTGAATGTCCTATCACCTACCTCTCATCCATCAGGATCAGGAGTCACAATTTCTCTCCCACTCAACCTTCTTCAAATCGTTTTCTTCCAAGGGGCAGCCAATCAGAAGAAAGTTGTAGTTTTGAACAGCGACTCATGCAAAGCTGCTCTAGAAGAGCTCAGGAATAAAATATAGAGCAGAATACATCCAGTGTTAAAAGTGAAGACGTCAACAAACTGCTTTGATTTGAAACAGATTAAAGTAACTATTACTGCAGAAATGGGCCTGTATACACACACACACACACACACACACACTGATCATGTGGTTGTGACGTAAAACTCCTTCATTACTGTCACATCAACCCGTTTACGTTGCAGCTTTTTGACTTCTTGTAATTTTGCTGAGTGATTACGCTGCTGTCTGTAATTGATTGGATGTTTCTGAGCGCGCTCATTGATTCAATTGATTCTGTATAATGACTAATTATGATAATTACAGGCGTTCTGATTCATTACTGGGGATATGTCGGGCCGCAGTGATTTACTGTTGTTTTGCTTTGTGCTAATTATTGTGGCAGATTATCTTGTGCTGTTATGTAAGAGAAAGAAAACACACTCGTGTTTCTCTCTGAGGGCTCGCGCTGACCTGGACCGAAAGGATCGGTCATGGACTCATTAAAGCAGACATCTTTAATGTATTATAGAATCTTTTGCTAATGGTGGTTCTTATGTGTCTTGTAAAGTCTCAGAAAACTTTTAAATTAGCCCCCAAAAATATTAGAATAAATTAGACTCTGAACATTTATTCTATATGAATTACTGATGATAAAATTAAACTGTTAGCAAACAAGCTGCCGTTAGCTAGCTAGCTGCTGACTGATGACTCGTTTGTAGCTCAGTGAACTCAGTGTTCCCTCCCAACAGGCCTAGGCTGGGGGGTGTGGGTGTCCCATGAGTGTCTCTTCTTCATTCACTGTGTTTATACCCCACTCTGCATCATTACTTATTATTAATCTCTGGCTCTCTTCCACAGTGTGTCTGCTGGAGGGTTCTTCCTGTTAAAAGGGAGTTTTTCCTTGCCACGCTTGCCAAGTGCTTGCTCTGTATTATTATAGGGTCTTTACCTTATTGCACCTTGAGGCAACTGTTTGTTGTGATTTGGTGCTCTATAAATAAAATTGAACCGAAGTGAATACTTAAAGATGAAGACAGCAGTTTGTTATGGATTTATTATCAGATTTAAATCCCTATACTTTCCATCTGACTCTGTGGACAGTACTAGCTGTCAGACACTTGAAACCTTCACTGTATGTTACTGTAGAATCAGTTTAAATCAAACTTATCTATATAAAGCTTCAGAGCATTTTTATCCAATAATGGAAGAAATGATAAAATTCCTGCTTCCCATCAGTACAAACGTTCACTTTACAATTATATAAAAAAGGGAATAGCCTCAGGCTTTTGTTTTTAATGTAATAAAAACGTGCCCGGGGGGTCGCCCCCCCCTGTCTCCTGCAGTTCGCCCCTGTCAGGTTACAGCTCAATAACTGTCTAAATGATGACCACAGATATTATGAAACTTTATATATTTGTGACTTTTATTGTGTCTGTGATGGGGACAGAGTAGCCAGGCTGATTCAAATGAATATTGATCCACACTGAAGCACATGGATTAATCGATTGATTGATCACACTCTGATCAGCCCTTCTGGAAGCAAAGACTCGGAGTTGCCGAGTTAATCAGAGTGAATGAACTCGGAGTTTCCTGCTTCCCGGAATCGTCCCGTGGCTCCAAAGAAACAAGACTGTGAAGGTTGAACTGCAGACACAATCACCGAGGTTACTTTTAGATTTTCCAGCGTGTTTTGCAGTGTAAGAAAAAACGTTTGTTGCCAGCGGCGAGCCGCACATGCAGACCGCTGAGTCTTTGGACTTTGATTTTTATTGATTTTACCCAAAGCTCATGTTGTGTGTATCTCTGTGTGTGCTGTAGGTCTTCTGGGTATGGTGGCCCACATGATGTACACCCAGGTGTTCCAGATCACAGTCAGTCTGGGTCCCGAAGACTGGAGGCCCCACAGCTGGGACTACGGATGGTCCTTCTGGTCAGTCTGCACCCGCTCACGACCTGCTCCATTAAACCTGCCTAACTTCACCCTAACATGAAGCCAGGTCTTAACAACAACGTTTAATCACTAAAGGAAGTAAAGTCGTGACACAAATCTGCACAAATGCTCCAAAAATGTTGAGCCTCTGCACATCGTTGCTGCAGGAGAAAAGTTTGACATGAACAATGCGATGTGACAGAGTGCATATTAATCTGACCAATGACACATAGTGTCTCCGTTTATGCTCTCACCAAGCCAATGGCTGTGGCTGGAGGCTGCAGCAGTCCGGGCGGGCGGTGAGCAGGTACGCCGGGACCGCCGGTGCTGTGATGATCGTCCGCGCTCTCTGCTGAAAGTTAAAGCTGAGCTGCAGCTGCTGAGTTAAAAAAAATCATTTTTGGCCTAACAGAGAATCTCAGAGAAGTATGAACGCGACCTCTAAAAAGCTGCATAAGTGATCAAAATGAGCAAAGCGCGACCAAATAAAGAAACACAAACATGGATTTTAACAACATGAGAGTAAAAAGGACAGAAGGAGGGAAACACCTGGAACGAGAACACCTGCTCGATTTTCCCGTTTAGCACCACGAGGGAGCCGTTCAGGATCGTTAAAGTGGAAAGAAGGATTAACCTCTGCAGGAACAGAAGGCCAAAAAGCTCCTCCAGGACAAATGAAATGATGGCGATGGACGCCTGACGTGCACTCACGCTTTCTGTTTAAGGCTCCGCTGAAACTAATAACCTTAATTTCATTCTAGCCTGAGCAGGTGTTGGAAATCAGAGAAAAGGCTGTAGATGCAAACTGAAACAACACAAACACAGCAGCTCTTCATCAGGAGGTCAGTGTCAGAGTTTCTCGCTCTAAGCTGTTGAAACGTTTTGCACTCGAAACGCAGCGAAGGCCGAGTCAGCCTCACGCCAGCCTTTGTACCGTCAGATAAAGGCACTTTCCATTTGCGGCATCAGGGCCCAGCGTGAAGTTTCCCCTCTGCTTTTTGCTTTTCAGTGAGATGAGGTTGTTGATTTAGAAACATCCTCATCAAACAGCACTTAGTTTGAGTCTGACTTCCTGCAGCATGACCTGTGACCCCACCTCTGCGTCTTTATGTTTTCATTTGAGTTTGAGGATGAATTTTAAAGTTCCATAAGTGCACGATGTTTACATTGATGAATGGCTGCATTAAGTAATCAAGATTACAGCACTAGAGCAGCCTTGATCTCGTTTATTTAACGCAGCTTAACAAACATGCTTTTATTGAACTTTCTTTTTACAGTGTGTTTGTACAGTAAATAGATGCTGCGGCTCAGAACTGGCTTCATTTCCAAACTGCTGACTCTCGCTATTCTAGAGATTCATTCAAAAAAATTGAACGGAGCCATAACGTGATAAGCAGTGCAAGCTCCCCCGATGCTTTAATGTAGTTGTAAAATGTTTTTTTAGTCCAAAGTGAGCAGTAGAGTAAAAATGCATCTGACAGGGTCAGCTGATGGAGACACAAAGGCACAGCGCTGCGGATTAGAAAATTGATTTATTTTTATGATAGTCCTTGTAGCGGGGAGAAAAGAATCTAGTGTCCAGTCCTTCGGGAAAGGGAAACCAGGAGTGACAGGCGTGGTGTGAGGGAAGGAAATCCAGACTGGGTGCAGTAGACGCTCTCTCCTGGGTCAGGGATGAATGACCCTCTCCTTTCCGTGACGGTCTGTGCTCAAAGGGAAAAAGATACAACAGTTAGCGGGCAGGCAGGGCTACGAGGTCGTTTCAACAAGACAGCAAGCCAACACTAACTGTTGCACACTCAACGATCCAGCGAAGACCAGCTGTTCCTCGCAGGCTTATGAAGACCAGATGAGCAGCCACAGGTGTGGTCAATCAACCCCTCAGGAACAGCTGACACACAGAGGACATCAAGGAATGTCACGCCCAGGACCACACGCCAGAAAACCAAAACAAAGAAGGGAGGGGGGAGAAAGAGAGAGAG
>VUQK01023316.1:0-18556 GCA_015106715.1 Bujurquina vittata | reverse complement strand
ACACACACACACACACACACACACACACACACACACATATATATATATATATATATATATATATATATATATATATATATATATATATATATATATATATATACACACACACATATATATATGTGTGTGTAATGTAGTATGTATGTACAATAAGGTAACAGTCAGGTCTTTTAAAAAATGCTGCTCTTACGGGGCAAGGCACAGGATGAGGTGTAGGGGGTGGGGTTGTGTCACTTTCAGCCTTTTAATCATTATTAGAGGTTATATTGACTTAGGGAGCCAAAACAAAAATTCAGGAGATTTGCAAAGACATCAGCTATTCATCCCCCAAACACCAAAGAAAAGCAGTGAAGATGCATTACTCTGGATCACACCCCTAAGACCTCTGTTGTCAGTCTTAAATGTAATTTGCTGGGTGTGTGGTAAGAGCAGGACTGAAAACATTACAGTTTCTCTCCATCTTCAGCAACTAAGCACTGAAAAACGGCATAACCAGCAGGTGTGCTCAGTACTGCTCAACCAACATAAGCTCTCAAATATAAGCTCTGCTCAACCATATATTTAACACCCCTCCTCCTTTGTTCTGTTCTTCAGCTCCTGCTAGGCCCTGAGAGGCTGTATTTATCATGGCCTGTAATCAACATCACTTTGATAATCAGAACAAGAAGGAGGCAGTCGGTAGCTGTCAGGCTGTGATGGTGGGCAGTGAGGGTCTCTTAATCTGGCACTTGTGTCGGCTCAGTACAGCACTGAAGATGAAAGCTTTGGAGGGCAGGAGGGCCACATGAGGAGAGTATGACCTGTACAGACAGGAGATTGTTGTAAGAGTGTCCCTAATGGGGTCTTTTAGTGGGATGACACTGATGGCTAGCTACAGGAGAAAAAAGAAACTAAGAGAAGATAAATACACCGTTATGCACCAAATACTCCCTTTATGTACTTTCAAACATCAGCACTTACAAAGTGTTTAGTGACACTTCTGCAGTTTTTCTGCACTGAAGTGTTCATGTAAGAAAACAAAGCCTTGCCTCCAGTGTGAGTTGCCACTCGTGGCTGTGCAGCAGAACAGGAAATCTGAGGAAAAAAAGTTTTCAAAAAAGGAAACTGAACCAAACAAGTGTGGGGAATGTTGGCCCGCATCCCTACATCAACACATTTAAGCTCTTTAAACAAAAATTTGGACTGACATACGGCTACTAAACAGCAATATTTACAGTAAATATGGAGATTTTGCACATAATATATAAATACTGAAAAATATGCCTGCAAAGCAATTTCCTGGTAATTTAAATTTTTTATTTGTTATGTGATGTTGCAGTTGTGTCTTGTTGTTGTTTTTAGTGTCACTGCTAGCTGCAAAACTATTTGACCCCCACGGGATAATATAGATTTCTTTGACCTTTGACCTCAACTGCATTACTTATCAAATGCTGTTTCTGCATGAAAACTAGTTTTCTTTCGACAGTTACTGGCATGTAATACTACCACACGCCTTGAGTTTTAGGGCCCTTTGGTATACGGCATCCAGAGTATCGCCCTTCCAAATGAAACATGTGGAGTTACCTGCTGTGGTGACCCTAGCTGATAAGGCAGCAGCCAAAAAGTAACTTTAGAGTGAATAAAAAAGATTTATTTTATACCCCAAACACATATTCTGACATAGATGTAGCCATACTAGCTATTTGAATTCTGTCCATAAGATAAGATAGATAAGATAATGTTTATTTTTCCCATGCACAGTTATACACAGTACAATGTACAGTACAGTGAAATGTTTTTTGTACCTGCATCCAATAGTAGTAGTAAGTAGAAGTAATGTTATTTGAATGTAATGTTATTTGAATCACCATTTTGGTTTTGAGTGACTACATCCTTCTTTTATATACAGTCTATGATGCTAACAACTTATCATAGCATTTATCTCAAAGTCCTGATTGGACTAAGTATACAAGCAAACAGCCTTGCTGCAGACTCATTTTGGTACAGATGCTATCATTGTGGCAGCACGGTGGAGCAGTGGTTAGCACTGCTGCCTCACTGTTTGAATACCATCTGGAAGGCCTGGGTTCAATGCCACCTTGGCCCCACGTTTGCATGGTCTCCCCGTGTCTGCGTGGGTTTCCTCCCACAGTCCAAAGACATGCATGCCCATGAGCGTGAATGGTTGTCTGTCTATCTGTGTTAGCCCTGCGACAGACTGGCGACCTGTCCAGGGTGTACCCTGCCTATCAGCTAGGATGGGCTGGAGCCCCCCCCCCCCGCGACACTAAAAAGAATAAGCAAATGGATGCATGCTATCTCTCTAGCCTATCGATCACTATCTTTATTGGAAACTAATGTAATTGTATGAAATTATGTGCAGGATAACAGCTTTCATAAATAACGTTAAACCTTACAGTGAAGCCCAGCCAGTCAAAAAGTGAGCTGAGGACAGGAGAGGCTTTTAAGCTGCACAGAGTGCACTTTAATGCTGGATCAGCATGATCAGCAACACTGGTGAGTAAAATCTACATGTGCTTGGAGCAGACTGGCTGCTCCAAAACTGGTTCCAAACCTGTTCAGATTAACCCTGCAGGTCAAGTCAGAGGGAGCTGGGGAGAGCCAAGCTGGGCATGCCACACCACTGCTTTAATCAGGCAGCCTGCAGTAAAGCCTATAGGCAGATCAGCTGTTAGCTGATCACAACAAACCTAAGGCAAGCATACAAAAAGCTGTAACTGTGCATGCAAGCTCACTTTTGTTTTTTTAGTGGCACAATTCACTGATTCACTCATTGGAATGCTTCCTTTTTAGATGATCCTCTTACTTCGTGCCAAACCCAGCCAGAAGCATGTGCAAAGCTTTTTGCTTCAAGAACTAGGCAGAAAATCAAAGCCATGATTCATATCTGCAGGTGATGAAGGAGTTGTGCAATTTTAATCAGATTCAACAGTTGCTGCAACAACATTTAAAAACATTCAGCTTACTGCTACTCTCAGTCATGAGTCATCCATTAACCCCGGCTGGATTTATGTCACAATGCTCGAGGTCAGTTTTTTTCTGGACCAGCTTGTTTTCTGGTCAGCATCCTTTCATCCCTCTCATCCAAGCCATCTGAAGCATTTACAAGTGCAACGATTACCTGAATATGGAGAGAAAAACAGAGACTGTCTTCCAGTTACTGACAGATGAGAGGTCACTGGGGAGTACAGCGTCTTTGTGTGACTGTGTCCTATGCTCTACCTGGAACAGGTGAAGGCTGAGATGAGACAGATGAGATTACGGCAAGCATCCACGTGGAGCCATCAAGACCGGTTCTAGCCGGCTTTCTTTTGGACTGTGTACTTGCATCAGTTTATGCTTGCTGCAGTATGTTGTTGTATGCAGTTAAGACTTGTTCTCAGTGTAAATGGTCCCAGTGCAAATTACACAATTTGGGCTCAGCTATTGTTTTGGGTGACAACATCCTTCTGTGTTCAAATTTAGAACAGTCCCGACCTCATTTAGTGTGAATTGTAACAAGCGTGATCAAGAGTGTGCAGCTCCCAGTATTAAATCAGCATTGGTAAGAGGGCATATTGTCTAGAACAGTCTATTATTTTTTTCTGTCTTGCAGCCATTCAGGTACACAGCAGTGACATAGCAGTAAAATATTGCCTCACAATATAAAGTGCCTTGAGGTGACTGTTTGTTGTGATTTGGTGCTAAATAAATAAAACTGAATTGAACTGAACTGAATAGTAAACGATGCCCTTAAGGCGCTTTGCAGCCTGCTGTGACTACATGGGGACAGAGAAAAATCTAGAGCACCTTTGGAGAGCTGCAAAGTCAAGAGCACCATCTGGTGTCACTGACTAACTTGACACTAGTGCATAGGAGGAATACACAGGCTGAAGATAACGCAGAGATAAATATACAATTGTTTTTTTTTTTAAATAACCCAATATCAAATATCAAACCCACCCAACAACATGGCTATTCTTGTGATTGTGTGCACTGAAGTTATCAGCAAGATTATGCAAAAACCTACAAAGCTGAATTTCAGCTTACCACACATAAAAAGAGGCTTTAATAGAAGTTAAATCACAAAACCAACATCATATCTTGGACTATTGCTCCATCTAGCGGCCAAAATGTATACTTGACCTTTGCTGCTTTGCTTTGAAACATTGGACTGTTTTTTATATTGCCAAAAGCATTTGCCTGCCTGCCTTCACATGTATATGAACTTGAGTGATGTCCCACTCTTAATCCATGGGGTTTAATATGTTCTCGGCCCATCCTTTGCAGCTAGAATAGCTTCAACTGTTCTGTGAAGGCTTTCCAGAAAGTTTAAGAGTAAGATTGAGGAAATTAAAAATTTTTTGGCCACAGTAGCTTTTTATTGACAGTAGAGGGTGACAGTAAAGTGGGAGGAAGACACGCAGTAAAAAGCGACCGACGAGGACTCGAACGTGCACTGCCTGCACACCTCGTGGAATACATGGTCATCTGCACTTCCACTGAGCTACCCAGGCACCCAGTGGCAATTTTTGACCATTCTTCCAGAAGCACATTTGTGAGGTCAGACACTGATGTTGGATGAGAAGGCCTGGCAGTCTCCGCTCTAATTCATCACAAAGTTGTTCTATCAGGTTGAGGTCAGGACTCTGTGCAGACCAGTCAAGGTCTTTCACACCAAACTCACTCACTTTATGGTCCTTACTTTGTGCCCTGGTGTGCAGAACAGGAAGGGGCCATCCCCAAACTGTTCCTACAGAGTTGGGAGCATGAAATTGTCCAAAATGTCTTGTATGAACTTGCTGAAGCATTAACAGTTCCTTTCACTGGAATTAAGGGGCTGCGCCCAGCTCCTGAAACACAACCCCACACCATCACCCCCCCTCAACCAAACTTTACACTTGGCACAATGCAGTCAGACAAGTAGTGTTCTCCTGGCAACCGCCAAACCCAGACCTGTCCATCAGATTGCCAGACGAAGTGTGATTCGTCACTCTAGAGACCAGTGGCGGCGTGCTTTACACCACTACATTTGACACTGCAGTGAGCTTGGTGATGTAAGGCTTGGATCATTTTTTTCGCTCTTTGAGTTTAGGCTGGGAGCGCCATCGGGTAACTGCGTACGTGTGCTCAGTACGGTGGTCCGCAAAGTGATGGCAGTGGTCTGCCGAGAAAGCAGCTACGGAAACCGCTCTGATCCTACGAGGTAACCTGACGCGCATCTCTGGAGAGGTGCTGCTTATCGGGTCCACGCAGCCCACAACGTTGTGATTAACCTGTTCAGTCCTTGTGCATTTACGGCTACTTTTTGCCGGCTACTTTATCAGTCAGAGAATAACAATCAGGAATAAGCATCAATATATGGACTCACAAATGTCAGCAAATTTCTGGAGGGGGACTGCTGGAACTATCAGAATGGACGTGAGGGAATGAAGAAAGTGAAAAAGAAGGGACAAGTGTGTTTACAGCCAAAAAACAGAGCACAAAGAGCGAGGACCCAAAAAAAGTCCTAGGTGGCACAGCAAATACAACACCGGCACACGACCACAAGATGATTAACACACAGCTACACAAGCATAACTGAGGACATGGGGTGGGACACTTCCGTAGGTTGTGCACAGAGGCCGCAAAGACCCTGAGAGTCTAAGGAGCATCTAACACAGCAGCAGCTTCAGCATCTGGATGCAGCTGGATTTGACCTTTGACTCATTCAAAGAGTTTTTTTTTTCTCAAACACCACATGTAGGTGTTGATAATCTGCTGCACTGATGCTCAAGTTTATTGTAGAGTTTATTGTAGTTTGTTGTAGTTTATTGTTGAGTTTATTGTAGTTTGTTGTAGTTTATTGTTGAGTTTATTGTAGAGTTTTGCAGTTCATATATTTCTTTGTTTCTTCCTGTTGATGTTCATGTGTGTCCTTAATATTACACACATTTAGCACGTAGTGCTGCTGTCTGTGAACAGTTGATTGTTGAATATAGTTCTTCAAATGGTACCTTTGTCAAGTTTTACTATTTACAATAGTCGCTTTTGCGCCTTTAATCTTGCACCTGATTACTATAAGTATGAAAATACTAAAACGAGTACTGAAACTAATTAAAACTAAGCTTGAAACCAAAAATAAAAACTAATAAAAACGAGCAAAACCGCTCTGAAAACTACCGTAATTAAAACTAACTGAATTAGAGAAAAAAAGTAAAAACGAACTAAAACTAAACTACAATGTAAAATCCAAAACTATTATAACCCTGCTCTCTCCGTCCTTCTTGAGCTAATCTGAAGGCCACATGAAGTTTGGAGGTCTCTAGTGATTGACTCTGCAGAAAGTTGGCAACCTCTGTGCACTATGCGCTTCAGAATCAACTGGCCCCACTGAGCTCCTGAGAGCGACCCATTCTTTCATAAATGTTTGCAAAAGCAGTCTGCATGCCTACGTGCTTGAGTTTATACACCTGTGGCCATGGAAATGACTGGAACACCTGAATTCAATAATTTGTATGGATGAGTGAATACTTTTGGCAATCAAAGCTCTGCTTTTACATTTTTATTGACTAAAAAGACTCATTCATTGTCCTGCTCCAAAGTGACGCTAACCAACAAGACTATGATCTAAGCGTGCACTGCCTACTGGGTGAAACAACAAACGAAAGAGGTCCAGGCAGCATTTCCATCCAGCAGCCTGAGCTGTTTTCGATCAATTTGGCTTGCAAATTCTTTACATTGAGCTTTGTTCAAATTCCAGTGGTCATTGTTTTTCACTCTTTAATCCACAGTTTGTCGTGGGCAAACAGATAGATGTAGGGTGGAGGGAAGCCCAGAACAAACACGAGGCTTATGAGTCAGTGCATTTGATGCCTGCTGGGGAAAAGGAAAAACAATGCTTTGATCTACTCAAAGGAAGAATTACACTACGCCTCATTTTCTGTGACACTCAGTCACACACCAGGGTCTCCAGCAGGACTTTAAAGGATTGTGTTTACTGGCAGGGAATCCACTGACACAGTCGAGTGCAAGACAATAAAAACCCGTTATCAGTGCTCAAGAGAATGAAGCTCAAATTATTCAGATGTTTCCTTCAGGTTTTGCAATTAAGGCTTTGCTGAAGTGACAACTTGACATGGTTATACCTATAAGATATCTATGAAAACCTCCAAAGCAGGGGGGGTTGTGTGTATTTGCATACATGGTGGTAACTTGGTTAATTATTCATAACCATGAATTATTAACAGTAGAACGATCATAAAGAACAGCTGAGCTGTCACACGCAGAGTCACATCCTCAAATTGAGTTCCATCACAGTTACTTTTCATTTGCTGAAATTCAGAGTTGGTAACTGAAGCATTTTAAGACTTTAATTAAAGAAGAATTGAAACTCTTGACAGCAGGAGTCTCTTTTGCTTAGCCCAGGAACATGTGGCTGTGCGGCAAAAGTGCCAACCACTGGGCTACCATACTGCTAAACTGGAATTATTGTATCACTATTTTGTGCATGAATGTTTACCATAAAGAAAGTAACCTCTCTAATTATTAGTAAACAACAAAAGATGTAAAAAAGTGGTCTGATTGGGCTTTACAAAACTGTTGTTTCTCCATGTGTTTATTTGGCAAGGCCATGAAATGTCTATATTGTGACTTTTTCTCCTCATAGGCAAGCAAACAGCGTTTGTGTAACTACTCTTACTGCCAGTAGGGGGAGACAAATGTTGTGCTCTGCCGATTAAACGGTGCCGTTGCTTGGTACCCATCAAAAAATTGCAAAATGTGATCTTTATCTCAGAGCCAACGAGAAGATTAAAATGATAAGTCTATGAATGAGTATTTGGAGACACTTAAAAGAAACCAATCAATGCCATAGGTTTCAAGCTTGACATCACTCTAAATTGAAGTTTAAGCTGAGAATGAGCCTTTGCCAAAGTGATCAGGTCACTGTGGTTCCATTAAAGCCTGAAGCCTGGTCAAAGCATTCAAGGCCCCGGCAAAGGACCAGCTGTTCTCAAGGATTACTGCTGCCAAACGCACACAGTCTCTGTTGTAGCGCAGCATCAGGCCCCAGAGCCACTCTGCGGCAATATGTTTCAAACCCATTCAGCTGTGTTCAAGGGTAAAAAGGTGACACATTGTTTACCCCTGGTGAACGCTTAGGGCCCAGCGGGGCCAAAAATGCAGGCTAACCTGACAGATATTTCTATTGTTGCTGGTGGTAATCTAACGCTACAATGGTCCAATTTCCTCCCCCCCCTCCTTTGTGTGTTTTTTTAAACTTTTCCTCCTATGTGTTCGTGCCGCCTCTGCCCAGCATGGGCCACCGCGATGGTTATAATTATCTCGGCAAATGCAAATACGGTCAGCAGAATTGTCATGGCCGTTTTCATTCTAATTGTGGTTTAGATGCCAGCAGCTTCCCTTTGTCACGCAGTGCAGTGTAATCATCGCAAGAAGGGGTGAAGCCCAAACAGACGACTTATCAGCATGCAGACGAGCTGAAGCGTCATCCACAACACATTTGCACAGTTTGCGTGTAGCGCGAGGAGCAGCTTGAGTCAGAGGAAACACTTTTGCAATCAAGGTCCATGAAGAAAACTTTATTCCATTTAAAACTTGAGTGAAGCCTAAAATGGCACATTTATGCACAACAGACTTTTTGGACAACACACTACTTTATTCATGTGATGTTTATTTATTTTAAATGGTAAAAATATTAGTCCAACATCTGTATGTTACTTTCTAGAACAGTACCATTACACATCTGAAACATTACAACAATCTTACCTTTCATAGTATTTGAAATTATAATGCATTACACATACTCTTCTCAAAAACTACTTGGAGTATTTCACAAGCTGAAAACAAGGAAATAGGGAAGTAAGCCACACAGACACTATTAACTGGCCCCAAAATAGGATTTGTCTCATGATCCATCACAATTAACAGGTTATTTCCTGCAAAATCTTGATTTCGATTTGGGTGAAGACCCATTAGGTGGTTTTATGTTATGTGATCCAACACGTTGGGAGCAGGAGAGAAGCAGCAAGTAGTTTCCTAACTTGGGACTTGAGAACACCTGTAGTATTATTAATAATAAACTATCAGCCATTACTTTTGAAATCTTACCCATCAAATTGACCAGTAGATGGAAAATATGGTTTGATATTGTGACAAATCATAAAGCATCAATATGATTAAGACAAGTGGGATTACTTTGTCAGCAGGTGACCTCAGATATGCAAGATAAGTGATGACTTCTATCTACTGATGTTCTTCTATCTCAGCATTTATTTAAATGCAGTAATAATCCATTACTGTCAGTCATAACAAAAACAAGGCATCACTTTATAAATTCTGACTGACTCACAGAGACGGAGCAGCAGGTGTGAGCCAAGAGGTGGAGGTGAAATTATGCTGGTGTGAAAGCAAGTGAAGGGCTACACAGAGAACTTTTTAAAGTGAAACTTTTGCAACAACTTGTTTCTCACACTAAGGTTAAACTATCAAAGCGGGAATGTGTTGACCCATAGAAAAGTTTTAAAAGTCAAACAGAATGACAGGGATTTAAAAAAAAAAATAGATTCTCCAAAACAAAAAGACCTAACTGTAGTAACAGCAGGAGTTACTTCTATCCCCCCCAGCATGACTTAAGCTCCAGTCTTTATTGTTCTCAGACTTCAACATTAGTGAACAATAGCCTATAACTGTCATTATTACCATGGCATGTAAGATATTGTAAGGGGGTGGCCCTTTCAATCGAGTGAGTGTCACAAAAACAAACATGAAACGGACTTTGAAGAAGAAAGACACAACTTAAAGAAATCACAAATAAAATAAGCATTTTTCGGATAACAGTTGGTGTAGCAGGCAAATTATTGATCAGCTACTTTGAGCCTGAGTGTAAAATTGTACTTTAATTTGAAGGAACTTTCAGTTCTGTCAGAAGGTTGGCAGCTCACAGAAAACTGTTCTAAGCAAAATGTTTAATTCACAGAAAACCCTGAACGGACCATTTCAGCAAATGACAGCCAAACAAAGCAGGAACATAAAATGATCTTTCCTGATCCATCACTGCTTATTTGGTAGGAAATGACACGATCCATAACCCAGACTGAGTCCTGCCTCAGAGGTGTGTGGGACTCAAAGCTCTGTGAGGTGGGCACCTGGAGAATCATCTGATTGGCTTCCTGTCGTCTTCTACGTGCAGGTTAACATCGGAGTGCGCTCAGGGGCCACTGAGGGGCTCAGTGGCCCCTCTGCTGGCGGCCACTGAGCTCACACTTTGTTTCTTATACACATTTAATTCATTTGTGTGCCTTTCAAACGGAATGCGCTGAAATGTGTATCCCATTAAAAGGTTGGCAATACATTTTTAGCGCAGCCTTTAAAATAAGTGAGGATTTGAGCACTTTCCAGTCTGTTTTCGACAATGCAAAAATACTTTTACAGCTTTTGGGTAAGAATTTGTTTTTTTTAATTAGACTTGATTGATGCTTTGCTATTAAGGTTATTAGACATTCTATTATTTATCATTTAGCTGTGGGCACCATCACTGGGTCTTATTTAACATGACATTTTGGTTTAATCAGAGATGTAAATACTCTGAAAATTCTTGCAAGATTGCAGGGGCAGTGGGCAGTTTTCTGGCGTTTTCCATGGTGAAATCCTGCGTGTGTACAAGCAGACAGGGTGAAGAGTTAATGATGAGAGTAACACTCTGAGTGCAGCAGGGGAGGCAAGTCTGGATAATGCTTATTTCTGGCAAGAAAACATGATCTGCCCTAAAGGGTGAGTCTCAGCTGTAAACTCCCAAAATAACCAAAGCTTTATATGGAAATGGATGTGATATGACGACTCAATTGTTGCAAAAATATATAATATATATATATATATATAATTATAAAAATGTACAGAGAAAAGCCGCTCCTTTATTCAGCTGTTACTAGACAGACTGATTTCAAGCGATTACATCAATGTGATCACATACGTTACAGTATATTTGCTCTTGTACATCATCCGAGGTCCACAGAAAGGTACCGGGCTATCACTTCCTTTTAGCTTGAGCAGGTAACAGCGAAACAAATCAAACGGACAGGATGTCAAAACACAGACAGACATGAAGAGGTGCTTTAACTTGATCTAATATGCACTCTCATTTGGATTCATTTAATGGAGGTTTGCCTCTTTGATCTCCTGCCCGGGTGCTGCTATCTAACCACATTAAGCTGAGCAGGATGTATCCCTCAGTCACAGGAAGTGTAAATGCACCCTGACACTCGCAGAGCAGGTCATCCTGTTATGTGTTCACCTTAAAACATCAATTGTATTATTCTAATGTGCAGGCTTTTAAATAACAGCTACCAACACTCCTGTAATAAGCCTCCCTGGGCACATGAAGAAGATCCTGTTGTACAGTATGATGGCAGAAGGTGGATGTCATTACATATGTAGGGCTAAAGACATTTAGATTTGTGCCTGTAATACATTTGGAGGGGGTCCACAAAAGAGTGAGTCAGCACAATGACACCATGCCCTATTTTGCAGTTTGTTACCTCTTTAAATGACTGCCACCTACCTATTCATGATGATTTCATTTAGGCTATTTTAATTTATGTATCAGCCAACAGATTTTAATACCTCAGATTTGTCCAGCAAGTTTTTTGCTTACTCTTAAAACTTTCTGCACAATCACAACATCTTCATATGTGTGTTTTCAGTTAATTTTTTTTTTAACATTTTTTCACTAACTTCTTAATGTTGGATGAAAACAAAATCAACACATCTAAAGTACAAAAAATTCAATTAATTAATTCTGGCTCCTCCGTGACTTTCACGGATGGCGCTCTGTTGACAGAGACTTGTGCTGCCTTGTTCCATAGATCACAAGATACTAAAAATCACAGCCTAGCAAGCAGCCACACATTGTGGCTGTTGTGACAACACAATCTACTGTTATTTTTGCTAAATATCTAAATTCTAGTTCTGTGAATCATTTTAACTTGGAAGGATGATCGACAGAAAATGAATTGTATCCAAGCCCTGCATCCAAATCTCATCACAACTTTCAAAGCCGTAAATAATACAATACAACTTTCTTTCAAACTTTTCAGTGCTCTTTCTCCCCGCACTCTAAACATCACAGGCTGTAAAATAAACTGACTGATTTTAAATGGTTATTTAAATGGCTGATCCCCATGGAGACACGAGAACAGAACAAACACTCTTGCTGCCAACACTTTGCTGAGACAGAGTCTGAACAGAGTTTTTTATTTTGGTCCTCTTTAGTCATAAAAATATGAATAAAGTTCCTGAACTTTAAGTCCTTTATATTGGACAGGGTGGACGATACATGACACAGACGCACGTACAGGTTTTTTGTGATTCTGGGGTTTTTGTTTGTGCTCAGTGTAACAGTGCTGATGAGACACCCACTGGATGGTATTGTGTGATAAATAAGCAGATGATAAGATTTTACACGCAGAGGCACACGTATGAACTGCATTAAATCCCACGTACTAATTATCCCTGTTGTTTGCAGCAGCACGCGGCTTAAAATATAGGAGATGCAGATCTGCTGCAGGTGCCTGCAGGCTGCACACTTCCCCTCTTGTTTTTGCTCACAGTCCTTTGATGAGCTCGAGGTGGGAAGATAAAGAGAGAGAAAGGGAGGAAGTGCATGTTGGCGCATCATTAATTCCCATGGGGCCTCACCAAACGATAACAACCAAGGGGTACTGAGAACTCATGCAGACAAAGTTGGATGCAGCAATAGTGGATGGCATCAATGTTTAATGGTCTGCTTTACAAAGAGACAGCACGCATTTGGTGGCGCTGTTAAAATGGAGGGAAAAGACGTGGATGTCATATTCCGTACACTCGATACTGTCTATGGAAAATTAACAGAGCAGCACGTACTGCATTGAGGTGCCCTTGAATGTGACAGCTGATCAATGTTTAAGGTCCATTTTCACTCATCTGCTGTCCTTGTAGTATACTGTATTATGAGACCATACCTCGCCTTATATATAGCTTATTAAGAGTGCTGGCAGCTTCCAGTGTGTCTACTGCACATTGATAGTCTGCACAGAGGACTACTGCATTTCCTCAAATCTTCATTTTAAATATTTATTTTATATATCCAATTTTATACAGTTTCTTTTTTTTAACACACTCATAAAATGAAAGGAAAACTTGGACTTAAAATCATTTTTTTTCAGCTTCACCTGGATGAATAAACTACAGTCTCAAAATAACCATTAAATCTGAGGTATAACCCTTTGCTTGGCTAGTTTTGTGTGTCTGTTTGCGTATTTGTTTGTGTGTAGCAGGATTACTCAAACGGTTATGGGGAGATTTGCATGAAAATCTTGGCCCAACTTGGAAGTGATTTAATTTAAGAGGCAATCCAGATAAAGATGTGGAATCTTTGGAAGTATACTTCACCAGCGCAGGGATTCTTTGTGTTCACAAAATAATAGTGCATTCCAAAAAAACAAATAAGCAACAAAAATAAAATAAATATATTACATTGTGAAAAGGTTCATTTTTTTTTGTGATTTAAGAAGGCAAACTTTCAAATATTCATAAATATTTGACATTACCCCATAGGTTCAGATCAGGGGAGTTGCCCGGTCAGTCAACCACAGTAATAACATGACCAGTGAACCATTTAGTTTAGTTTTGGCACTGTGGGTGGGGGCTAAGTCCTGCTTGAAAAGGAAACTAGCATTTCCATAAATCCTGTCAGCAGATGGAAGCATGAAGATCCGCAGATATTTCTGGATCCAGAGACTCAGTTCACGCATGGTGTGGAAGGACTTGTCTGCCTCTAATTGTTCCGTTAACGATGAACTAAATTTCCTCACCGACCTAAGTGCCACTAAATAAAAAATCAGGGGAATAGCAAATTGCAATCTACTGGATGACACTTCGGTATGACGCAAGCGGCAAAAATCCTGCTCCCAGATAGCACAGCTGCTTTCAAAGCCTGTCTGCAAACACGGCAGAGAAGTGGATTAGAATAATGCAGCGGCATTTATGATTATCAACAAACACTGAGGAATCTGTGCTCATTCTGTTGCACTTGATGATAAGTCTCTTATGACTGACAGTCACAGCCTGTTATTTTCCTCAGAGGTGCGAATAACCACTTTGGAGAAAAGACTCTTGAAATTCAGAAAGGAAATAAAAGCTTTCACAAAGGAGAGGCAGCCAAATTCCCAGGGTGTTAGTAAATATTGTTTTGTCAAAACTACTGGCATGGCTCACCAATGCAGAAGGCATCTGTGCTCTGATGGACCGGATTGTAGAATGAGCAAACCAGTGAGCAAATCAACCAAGTAGTGTTCCTAAAGCCTCATTGAGTAGTTCTTGTTGCCTAAACCTGTCCATAGATTCAAAGCAAAAATATCCTTGTTGCCACGCCCCCCTAAAGAGACCACTGTGTGACTTGATGAACATTAACTGACATCCAAAAAAACTGAAGATTCTTTTGGCCCCAAGTACGAGCAGACACATCAGAGATAAAAAAAAATAAATTAGTCAGTAAGCTGGAGTCACGGTGAGGCTGAGACCTCTGGTCGGGAAACAAATTCATTTATAAATTATATCAGATAAGGTTTTTTTGCAGTGCAGTAACATCACTGACCTTGACTGTACCAGTCTCAAAACATCATCTTTTGAATTAGTTATATGAATTTAATACTTTGGCACTCTTGCGATGGATCTCATGTCATTCAACAACGCTATGAAGATACCTTACTAGTAATTTGATGAACATGTTTATGATGAATGGTTTGATGGCTGTGGTAAATTAATAATTAGGTGTTTAATTTGAAGTCAGTGTTATATTTGCAGTGGTGATCATTTTGTTTATACTGCACGAGCTTTAAGTCATGCCGATCTGATGAGAAAACAGCAGCACAGCAGATGTGAATCCGAGCAGGGATAATGAAAGGAAATAGCCCGTTAATTACAGGAATCATGTTTTTTAAAGCTTGATAAAAGATTGGATGATGATCAAAGAGTAAAACAAACAAACAAAAAAAACATTCGAATAAAAGCTGAATATTAACTAGAGGGAAAGAAAGTTTCATTTCAACCTAATCTGATCAAATATTCTCAGTACTGTGACAGTTAAGCTTATATAATGAAGATAAGAAACATTCAATTTGCACCTCTTCAGTAGTCGCAGCTCTTTTGTCAGAGACAAAATGCCTCCTCAAACACACCACAAAGAGGAGTTCAAAGAACATGAAAACATTACAATCCAAGCAGGTAATCTGTCAAATGTGACACCTATTCAGAGCACAGATGATGCTCAAAATCAAACGGTTTAATATGTGATGTAAAGAAACTCATCTATGTACTTAAAATTCAGGTTTATCAGGCTTATGCAGAAAACTGGTCAAATTTCCATTAAATACATGAAAGAACTGTGATAGAAAGCACCACATGAGGAAAAATATGATCGATTATATGACTAATGGTGATTGACAAGTGCAATGTCTGCGATATATTAGGTGCAAACTGAATAGGCATATTCAAATGTGGGGGAAATGGGAAAGGTGTAAAGGCCTAAATGATTATGACAAGTGCCAAACTGTTATAATCAGAGAGTTAAGTCAGAGCATAGCTGAAACGGCAAGGCCTGTGCTCATCAGCGCCGAGGGCCGACTGGCCGGGTGTTGGGGACATGTCAAGTCTGATCCACAACACCATCGGATAATTTACAGCACTTAATGGATCTGCTAATGTCTTGGTGCCAGAACACCTTCTAGAGGTCACGTAGAGTCCATGTTTCAGAGAGTCAGCGCTATTTTGGTATCATGCAAAAGACCGACAGCACATTAGGCCGGTGGTTTTAATGCTTTGGCTCCTCAGTGTATCACGGATGACCACAGTTGCCTGCATTTTTCCAAATGAATGTTTTCAATTCAAACTAACACCCAATTACAAAAACTAAAGACTTTTGGGGCAAAGCTTACTCCTGCTTTGTTCCTCAACATGATGTTTGCCAAGTTGAAACTCAAACTCCTTGATTAAATCCTCACCCATAGCATAATTTATATATTTTTCTTATATCTCGCCCTTCAATACAATATCTTCAATACAATAAATGGTACAGTATAACTGTCCTTTTTTATAGCTCACTCAGACAAGTCCTTTTGAAATAATTGACTTATTACAGCAGCAGCATACAGTCAGAGTTTAGCGTCAGGAATCCACACACGGGGCTCCCTAAAAATGTGATACATGCAGAAATCGGGGAGTGATGAGTCATGCTGGAGTGGCGGATGCATTGAAACAGCAGAGAGTGTTGCAGGGGCGCACGATCACTGACATGGCAGACAATAAGACACCAAACTGAGCAGCTACAACAGCTTCAACACTTATAGAAGGCTTTCCACAAGGTTTAGGAGTGTTTATGGGAATTTTTGACCATTCTTCCAGAAGCGCATTTGTGTGGTTAGACGTTGGATGAGAAGGCCTGGCTCTCAGTCTCCGCCCTAATTCATCCCAAAGGTGCTCTATCGGGTTGAGGTCAGGACTCTGTGCAGGCCAGTCAAGTTCTTCTACACCAATCTCGCTGATCCATGTCTTTATGGACCTGCTTTGTGCACTGGTGTGCAGTCATGTTGGAACAGGAAGGGACCATCCCCAGACTGTTTCCATGAATTTGGGAACATGAAATTATCCAAAATGTTTTGGTATGCTGAAGCATTAAAAGTTCCTTTCACTGGAACTAAGGGGCCGAGCCCAACTCCTGAAGAACCACCTGACACCACAAGTGCCGTTCTTCTGGCAACCACCAAACCCCGACTCATCCATCGGATTGCCACATGGAGAAATGTGATTCATCACTCTAGAGTACAATGGTGGTCTGCTTTACACCACTGCATTTGACGCTTAAGGCAATGCAGCTTGCATGCTTGCTCCAACAAAGTGACTAAAGATACAATTTACTGTAAAATTGGCACTTTGCACTGGTTTCGCCCTTGAGTCGGGTGCCTTTTTATGTTTGAATGACTCATATGTCAGTGTTAAAATGGCTTAGCAAAAATCAAAAAATGTTCCTCTGAAAATGTTCAGGTACAAGGACTGGACTGTAAAATAGGTGAAACAGCAACTGATCGCCAAAGAAAAACTTAGAAAGACCTTCATAAAGCCTGGAGCGCTACTGTGCAAGAACACTTTAAGAAAATCTGGCTCCTTACAATTCTGGAAAACTGAGACAAAAAGATAAAGGTACTGTATTAATACTTAGATCGCTACTTCAATAACAGTTTGGATAGATATTTTTTAAAGAGACATTTCTACTGAAGGCTTTAACAGCAAAGCATCAATAAAACTCAGCTTGTGCTAATCTTATAACTTAAAGCTTTTTCCTTTTTGCACTTAAAGGTCAGGATTTGTCAAAATGCACTGCAATGACATTTAAAAGCTCTTGAGAAATTACACAAATGCTGAGAAAAGGTCTCTTTTTTTGTAGCCGTGTCAGGAAAGGAAAGATGTCTTCAGTTGATCAATATGGCACACTGACAAAGGCCCTGAATAATGAAGATCACCGGTGCAGCCATGTGTTAATTAAACTCCAGGCAACAAGACCAATCATCTATACTGCACGCAGATAAAGTGTTTAATATGCAAACGGCAATGCGTTCATCTTTAATGTCATATGGCATTATATAACCAACATAATCTCAGTTGACATTTCATAAAACTCCTCAGTGGAGAAATTGATGGCTTCAAAAGGGAAATTTCTTACACTGAAACATGATAAGGACCTTTATTTTTGAAGTAACACTGTTTTTGTAATGACATTTTGTTATTTCAGCAAAACAAATCTTGCAACAAGGGGCTTGAAGTCCTCCAACTAGAAGTCATATAAGTCACAAGTTTAAAATTCAGATATACCACAAAAACAAACTCTTGAAATCTCGATTTCAAGACTGACTGTCGGCCACAACATTAAAACTACTGAAGACTGAAGCAAATAAGACTGATTGTGTCATTCTGCTTGGAAGCCTTGGGTGGGCTGCTGATGCAGTGGTTAACACTAGTGTGGAATTTGTATGTTCTCTACAGTATGTGCTTGTGTTTTTATCAGGTACTCCTGCTTCCTCCTTCAGTGTTATGTGCATGGTAATGTTGTTACCAGTGGCGGGCCGTGCATTTCACACCTAGGCCTTCAGTAGTGCTCCGCCTGAATCACTCCACCCTCAATAACTATTTTATTGCTATAAAAAGCATCTTTTTATGCAGAAATGCAGTATAAAGAGCTGTTGCACTGCAGATTGAGAGCAGAATAAATGCATTTACTGTAGAAACAAACACGGGGTGCACAAGTCTCTTACTGCCGCTACAGCTATGACACATAAAAAGCATTGATAACAACCTCATTATTATCGTGTGCCTGAAATTAAAGTTCCTGCTTGCCCCCCAAAATGACACAATCTACCAGTCTTTAAGATTTCCATATTTTTCTTCACCTTTTCATTGTGAAGCTGTTTCCCTGCACACTCGCCGCTCGATCAGCTGATCCACTCCGGTTTCCCCGAAAGTTTTGGAAAGCACCGCTGCTTGTAAGGGT
>VUQK01023307.1:11959-32536 GCA_015106715.1 Bujurquina vittata | reverse complement strand
TTTTTTATCCTCTTTTTTTTCATACCCCCCCTTGCTTCCAAATATAATTCGTTGTGCCCAGTGGAGAAACAAAAACATACAAAAAAAAAAAAAAAAAGCAATGTCATTCTAACACATATAGCATGTTCCCTTATCTCTTTTCTTATCTCTGCTGTGGCTGCAATAGCTGTGCAGAGTTTAGAGAAAACCTCAGACTTTCTATTAATTGCCACCAGTATGGTACTTATTTCCACCCCTTCATCTACTACTTGGCCACGGTCTGCTTCTTCCATGTCCTTGTTAACTTTTGCTGAACAACTTGCAGCAAAGCCTCAGTGTTTTCCCCTTGTTCTTCTTATTACAAAATGTGTGAAACTTCATAAACTAAAAGAATTACAGTTTATTGCTGAAGAAAGAAAAATATTACTGCTGAAATTAGTGGCTGGCGATCATGTGATTTGTCAAATATTTGTGTTTTTGGTATTCACTTTTGTTAGCAATTTGTGTTACTTCTTTTCATAAATTCTCTTTTAACTCCCCAAGTACTGTATGCTGTGCTAAATATTATGAGCTCTCAATTTCAGTGTAACTGTGAAAAAATATCCCTGATTACTTGTGCAATTGACAGTATAGTTTATGAAAGGTTTAAATAGAAATACGCCGAGTGTTTTGTTTTGGTTTTGCAGGAGAGTTTGACTCTGTTTTTCTCTCTTTGGGTTTGTTAAAAGGATACAGCTATGCTGACCAAAAGAAAAGCTGTACCTGCATTTCTCAGAACTTTAGGTAGCACTTTTCATTTCCAAACTTTATACCCTTATTGTCTCACTTTTCATGTTCATTTCTCTCCCATGTCTATTTGTCTAGATGTATGACTCACCAGACTCGAAGGCACAGCTGCAATTTAGCTGTTCTGTTTCATTCAAAACATCCTCTCTCTGTTCTTCCACCCACTCTTAGGATCTATTTCTCAGTAGTGTCCCCTCATCTGACCTCCCGTCAAATGAATAATAACGAGTTTTCCTCTGCTTTCATTGGTCACTGAGTTCCAGTCGGGGGTCACTCAAGGAAAACAGGACAGCTTTCATATAATAGTGATATAATTAATAATATGACAGTAGCAACAATGACCTGATGGTTGTGTTTGTAATATATTATGCTTGGTCTTTAGGTGGACTAATGGCATGTCAGTGTTTGTAGGCTTGTTATTACCGCCATTCACACACTCATAACTCTTCATTACCACTAATAAGGACATGAGAACTTCTGAAACAGAGACATGCACACCACACCTCCAACAACAGAGAGCTGCTTTTGTTATTGCGTTGTGATTTGCGTGTGTTGTGTGTGTGTGTGTGTGGGTGGGGGGGGGTCTTCAGTCTCAGAGGAGCGTCACTTTTGTGATGAACTGTCTGAACTGTTAACTCAACTAAAATTTTTCTCCTGCTGTAGGCGATGGTTTTGTCATGTCAGAAATAACAAGGTTAAGCACTAGCTCACATAAATTTATAAATCCCGAAAAATCTAAAATGTCCTCTGTTATCCGATCTATGAATACAATCTAAGCCAATTTTTCTTCTTTAGCTCAGATAAGCACTATCTCAAATAGTGTCACAGAAACTAGTGGACATGATTAGAAAGATAAAGATCGTCTCCTGGACATGACCTCTGTCAATGACACCCCCCCCCCACACACACACACACATTAAAACACCACCTCAACCACAAAGGTCTCCTCAACCGCAAGCACTAAAGGTTGTCGACAGTGTTTACAGTGTGTGAGATGCACCTTGTGCGCACACATGCACACAAGATACCAAAAAGAGAAGGACATACAGATTCAACCTCAAATCAGGTAGAGGATCCTGGGGCCTTTTCAGCACCTCTCAGTCTATATTATTAATCTCTGAATTTGGAAGAGGAACTTACATTTACTATTGCTGACATGCTTAGAAGCCTTCCAGAGGTGACTATGGGGTGGGCTATTTGACAATAATGCTTTGAGGTGGTTGGGAGAAACCCCAACAGTGTGAGGTTGAAGTGCAGGTCCTCTCCAGTTGTCATGCTCATCATCCTTTGTACCTTACACAAAAGCATGATCTAGTGCTTTTCTGTGCTAGATGGATGCCTAGATAAAGGGACTGAACAAGATATTCAGAGAGAACAGTGCATCCTGCAGATCCACAGATAGTTATAGAAGCTTCTTTCAATTCTCCCTTATTCACAAGGGGTTGTCACTACAGATAACACAGCATGTTTAATTTGCCAGAGCTTTTTTTTAAAAAATACACTAGATGCCCTATATTCATGCAACCAGGGATTTTTCACTTGTTAGACCAAAATGTTGATCAAAATGTTTTAGTCAGCACAGATAGACTGCTACTATTAAGCCAGTGACATCACACGATATAAAGGGGATTCCATATACTTCAGAAAATTTTAAATATACCCTCACTGGCAGAGGTCCCAAAAGTACAGACATTCTGCACTTTAATAGAAGTACAGATACTTGTGTTAAAAAATACTCTAATAAAAGTTGAAGTACGGATTCAATTTCTTTACTCAAGTAAAATGAAAAAGTACAGTCTCTAAAATGTACTCAAAGTAAGATAGCAAAAGTAACTCTTTGGAGGAAGTTTCTACCAGCTATTTTTGTGTAACGCTAACTAAACTGTGAGCTATAGTAATGTAATGATAAAACAATTTTATTATATGAGAATACAAACTTTATTTCAATCTCAATTCTAATTCTAATGAATGTACTCAGCTTGAATGCTATTATGTAGAACATGAGAATTTTTGAAAAGCTCTATTTGCTGTTACCTACACTGTAGAGGGTGACTCTGCCTCACCTAAACAGGAAAAGGAGTACAGTTATGGGCTACAGTGGGATTCAGCAGGTAGGCGAACCCTAAGATCAGTTGTAGTGGCTCAGCATGGGGAAAAGAATCACAATAATTTCTATTGTGAGCTCCAGTAGATTTTCTGTGTGTCAGACTGTTATCAGCTGACCTGCGCTGCTGCTGCTCTGTGTGAATTTACACAGCGCAATTCAACAAGATGTAACCCAGTATTTATGAGCTATCTTCGCTGATTCCCATCCCCTACACTGAAAGCATACTGTTTATACTGTCTTTATACTGATAGTTTGTAGTTGGCATAAAGGTTGAATTCAGTGAATGAATCTAAGCATAATCAACTTTAATTCAACTAATCTCTGCTGCACTTAATGTAACCTTAAAATGAGCATGAACATCACAGCCATGTGCACCAGTCCAACACAGAGCTTTACTGTAAATTTGCCACATTACTTCAAGCTAGTTTATCCTCCACTAAACTGCAGTATTTTGAATAACACAACGTTAGTTACCGCAGTTTACCTGCAACACGTTACTCCTTTTATTTTCCCTCTTCTTCTATAGCACAAGCTAGATGCTGAAGTACCGCGACCACAAATAACGGACATCTGCACTTGGCCCACGTTAACCCCTGAGCACAGCACTATAAATGATACATAAATTATCTGGTTTTAACTCTTTCATCTCTTTGTATGTGATAAACCCCAGGGAAGGATACACCAGTATGATTGTCCCTTAATGTGTTCCCCCATTTAAACTTGGATCGGTTTGATGTTTGAAGGTACAGTAATATAGTGTTTGTACTTTGTTACTTCCCACCTCTCCCCACCGGCCACTTTGTTAGGTTCACCTGTTCAACTCACGTAATCAACCCATCACAAGGCATCAGCTCGATGCATTTAGGTGTGTAGACATGGTTAAGATGACCGGCTTAAGTTCAAACCAAATAACAGAATGGGGAAGAAAGATGTCTTGGCATGTTACATGTTGTTGGTTCCAGATGGGCTGTTCTGAATAGTTCATAAATTGGTGATCTACTGGGATTTTCCTGCACAACCGCCTCAAAAATGTATTGTTGATACCAGAGATTAGAGGAGCACAGCCAGACTTCTTTGAGATGATAGAAAGGCAAGATTAACTTAAATAACCACATATTACAACCAAGTTATTAGAAGTACTGTACTGCAGTGGTTCGAATCATATCTATTTAATAGACTCCAATTTGTTCATAACAGTGGGAAGTCTTTTTCACACAATAGGGTTAGTTTTGGAGTTCCACAGGGTTCTGTTCTAGGCCCAATTACATGCTTCCCTTAGGCAGTATTATTAGAAGGGATAGCATACTTTTTTATTGCTATGCAGATGATATCCATCTTTATTTATCCATGAAGCCAGATGACACACTAATTAGCTGAACTGCAAGAATTATGTCTCAAAGACATAAAGGCCCTCTAATTTCCTATGTCTACATTCAGATTAAACTGACGTTAGTGTACTTGGCCCTACAAATCTTAGAAACATGGTATGTAACCAGATACTTTGGATGCCATTACTGTAGCCTCCAGTAACATTGAGGATATTTCTGACCAGGATATGTCCTTCAGTGGTTATATTAAACAAATATAGGACTGTACATTTGCGCACATCTCTAAAATTAGAAACATCTTGTCTCAGAGTGATGCAGAAAAGCTAGCTCGTGGATTTATTACTTCTAAGAGGGATTATTGTGATTCACTATCAGGTTGTCGTGAAAAACCTTCAGCTGATCCATAATTCTGCGGCAAGAGTACTGACAGGGACTAGAAAGAGCATATTTCTCCCATTATAGCTTCCCTTCATTTGCTCCCTGTTAATCTAGAATTAAATGTAAAACCTTCTTCTCACACACAAGGTCTTCAATAATCAGGCTCCATCTTATTTCAAAGACCTCATAGTACCCGAATAGAGCATTTTGCTCTCAGACTGCTGGTTTACTTGTGGTTCCTGAGGTATTTAAAAGTAGAATTGGAGGCAGAGCCTTCAGCTTTCAGGCCCCTCTTCTGTGGAACCAGCTCCCAGCTTGGCAAACAGACACCCTCTCTATTTTTAAGCTTAGGCTTAAAACCTTCCTTTTTTATAAAGCTTATAGTTAGGGCTGGATCAGGTGATCCTGAACCTTAGTTATTCTGCAATATAGGCTGCTGGGGTGTTCCCATAACGTTTTTTCTTCACTCATTTCTTTTCACTCTCTGTGTTATACACCACTCTGCATTTAATCCTTATTATTAATCTCTGTCTCTTTTCCACAGCATCTCTTTTGACCTGTCTCCCTCGCCTCACTTCCAACCGGTTGTTGTGGATCGCTGCCCCTCCCTGAGCCTTGTTCTGCTGGAGGTTTCTTCCTTTTAAAAAGGAGGCTTTCCTTCCGACTGTTGCCAAGTGTTTGTTGTTTGATTGTTGGAGTTTTCTCTGTATTATTGTATGGTCTTTGCCTTACAATATAAAGCGCCTTGAGGTGACTGTTATGTGATTTTGTGCTATATAAATGAAAAAAGAAAATTTGATTCAATTGAATTGAAAGAATGCAGAAAAGAATCCCTGAATGCACAACACATTGAACTTTGAAGCAGATGGGCTACAGCAACAGAAGGTGCCACTCCCATCAGCTAAGATCAGGACCCTGAGGCTGCCTTTCACACAGGCTAAACCAGAATCAGACAGAAAAAGATGAGGAAAATGTTGCCTAGCCTGATGAATCTTGATTGCTCCTGTGATATTATGGACGGTATGATCAGAATATGATCTAAATATGGCAGCTATTGTTGCTGACTATGTCCATCCCTTTATGACCTCAGTGCACCCAGCTTCTGAAGGCTTGCTGTGTCACAGAGCTTAATTCATCTCAAACTGACAGTGAATTCACAGTGCTCAAATGATCTACACAGTCACCAGATCCGAATACAATAGAGAACCCTTTGAATGTAATGGAACAGAATATGCACTTCATGGATGTGCAGCTGACAAATCTGCAGCAAATATGTGATGCTATCAAGTTACCATGGAATAAAATCTCCAAGCAATGTTTCTAACACCTTGTTGAATCTGTGCTATATAGATTCATGGCCATTCTGAAGGCAAACGATCCAACCCAATACTGTCAACTGTGTGTATTTATATCTGTGTGTGTGTATGTGTGTATTACCATTGTTTTTGATTGTCTGTCACTTTCTTTCTTATTGTCAGCAAAAACAAAATTAAATGAGATTTCACAGATTTTGTTGCAATTATATCTGAGTCAATCACAGCATTCCATTATGTGCTGTTGAAGCACAGATAAGAGGGGATTGACAAGAATTCACTGACTAGTAAAGACTAGTAAACAGCTGATTTGGCTGTTATCAGCCCACTGAATAGTCCTCATCAGATTTAATCAATTCCATACATATAATCAGTAGGCTCTTTTCACCTACAAACAAACAAGCAGTCTGTTTTCATCCATTGTAGGTTATGTGGAACAATTTTTATGATTGTGCAAGGGTGTGCAAGTAAAATCTGTTGGTACGGTTATGGTAAGCTAGATAAAGATGCTTTGCTTTATGTCATGGGAGGGGTATTTCCATCAACACCATAATCTGTTGCATAACCCAGGTACTTCTGTTTAATTTTATCTGACGTCCACAAAAGTAACACCTAGATAAACATGCATATTCACAGGAGCTCAAGACATAATACCAACAAAGTCACATGGATGATGCACACAACCTGATGGGCCTGACTGGTTCTTTAGTTCTTAAGATTAGGCTGTGGCTCAAACCATTCCTAATACTCCTACACAGTCGGCGCAGACTGTGACTGAACCAGTGAGTCTGCTTACTGGGGATATGCACTGCTGTGTGTAACACTTTACTTTAATTATATTATATTTGCCTGTAACACATCATGTAACACATTTCAGTGCTAAATTCAGACTACATTTACTAAAAATAAAAATGAAATAAAAAACAAACTGCCCTTTTCTTGTGTACTTGAGGGATGGAGATAAAAAAAAACAAAAAAAAAACATTTTGCATTGCTTTCATTTTAATCCCATTAAAGGAGAAGAATGCATTGGTAAAGCCCAAAAGCCTTTCAGGACCAGAATGGTGTTAAAGCTGAGTTTATGCTGACCCCAGCCAAGCAGTCTATGCTTGAGCTTCAACAGGTACCAGAAGTAGAAGTAGTCTGTGGTACAGTAGCTGTTTGCAGTAACATTTTTGCTGTTAGAGACAGGTTTTCACCAACTTTTCTGAAAGCTTTGCTTTAATACTTAAACGCCAACAGAAAGATCTTGTGTGCGTGTCAAGATTTGTGCTATTGTGTGTGTCCTGCTCCCTGGGCAATCCAGTGTTTTGGGTCGATTACATTCCTGGCTCCCCAATTTTACACAAGTATTGTCAACTCTGTCTGTGACGTTCCCTGTTTAGCCATTTTAGTTATAGTTCTAGTTTAATAGCCTTTCTGCCATTTGTTTAGTGTTCAGTTTTACTTTCCCCGGTCTTGTTTCTCCAGTAAGTTTCAGCTGTGTTCCCTGGTGTTTTCAACCTCCCTAATTACCTGGTGTGTATTTATTGTCTGAGTCTCCCCTTGCCCTTTATTATGTTGCTCCTCTTAGCCATGCTCTCCCCAGTGTATTCCACATGTTCCTCAGGGCTCCTGAACTGCGTTCCCTGTTTTTGGACTGTGACTTCTGCACATATTTGCACTGCTAAATGCAAATTATCTAACAGCGCAGATCGGGCCATTTTGTTGATTAAACCAAAAATAATATAATAATTAGTGTAATGAATTATGCCAGAAGGTGGTTGATGGCTACCAAAAGCATCTGGTTGAGGTGCAACTTGCTAAAGGACATTAAACCAAATATTACCAAATATTCTGTTGCTGTCAACCCCATAAACATCCCAATTACACTGACCCAAGATGCAGGTGACAGACATTCCCAATTACACTCTAGATAGTTAGCCATCTATGGAAAAAGTTCTGCTTGATGCTGCTTTTATGACCTTTGTACCTTGTCTGCTGTTTGATATTTATTCTTTTAATTTATTCTTGTAAAACAAAGTGTAGTTAAATATTATATATTCTTACTTGAACTTATCTTTAAGAGTATTTAACATGAATATGTATCCTCTGCCCTTTCTGTCTTTTTATCTCCTGCATAACCATCTACTCCTCTGTGTTTCTGTGTTTAAAGGTCAGAAATATTTGTTTATTGTGTGAAATTGTTTGGCGAGTCCACTTGCTCATTTTGACAGAAGGCTGAGGCAGAAATACACAAAACACAATTTCAGGCAAATAGTCCAGAGGGTGCAAGCTGGTCAGAGGAGAGAAGTGGACCGATGTGAGTCCTCCTGCATGACTACGATAAACATAAACAGAGAGCTGCTCAGTCACAGTAACTAGACTACAAAGGCATGGACATAAATACAGAGACAGATGCACAAATAGTCATAGACATGCATAGATAAGGAGATTTTTGTGGAAGAGTGGTACATAGGACAACCAGAACCACAGCTTTGTTCAAAAGTACATATAATATTTTCAGGAACATTACAGATATGAATCAACACAGAAAATGTAAATTTGGATGATTACTTTTCATCTAGTTCCTTTGTAGGAATCCGGAATCAAGGTTTTCCTTTTTATGGACACATGAATTTCTGGATTTGTAACATTTGATTGTTAGCCTGCTTGGTTTCATTGCCTGTACCTTTACCTGCATTTTGGTCTACTTGCAGTAAAACTGTGATAAAATTCTTACCATGTGTTTGGATTCTTCTTGAGGCCATTCATTGTAAATATTTTTCACAATTTCAGAGAAATCTCTAGAGATTGGAATAAGTATATTGTCCTGTATAAAGTCATTCAAAGGTCTCCACGATTCTGGCTGTCAGGACATGTTGGAAGGGTGCGAGGTGGTAGTGTTTTTAGGTTCCCTTTAAGTACAGTATATTTCCATAGTAGGCTATTATTGTGCAAAAATTAGCACTCATTTCTGTATGTTTTGCTAGGAAAATGTTATTTTTTCCCCCATTTTTGAGAATTGATATGTTTTCAAAGCGTTCCTTAAATTTTTTGAGCAGAGTATTGAGAAATTAGGGATGGCTTGTGACTTTTGCACTTTTATATTACCTATTATAAGAACCTTGTAATAGATAATTTATTTAACAGTTTATTTAACAGGGACAGTGCACATTAATTAACATTTCTGTAAATGCACCAGAATTAGCCAAAGGCTATTTTTCATCTGTTGTCCCTGGACATAATAGTTTGCCCAGCTGTGAAAAGGTGGCTCACACCCTGCTTATGTATATAGCCCACAAAGGAGGGTTACATGTAGCCTATAGAAACTCTTATTCTTTCACATGGCACACTGTTGGGCTCAGCTAAAGCTAATGGCTAATAGTGTAAACACAAGTGTAACTGGATATTTTGTTCCAAAGAATGCTTCTTGATACTTCATTATACAGCAATATAGTCGCTTGCTATTTACTGCATAAACATAAACAGGACTGACACTACAAATGTATTACCCCACTTAATGAATGACATAGCTATTTAATTGTAAGTCCCCCACATCTAAACACAACTGATCTGTATGAAAAAGAAGCAGTATAAGAGAGATCAATATTTCTCTATTTATATCCAGCTTCGATATTAATCATACTCAAAGTCTGAAAGGGGCCTAAAATGAATCTGTCACAGTCCAACCTCTTAAAAATGGCCAGGGATGCAGGACATGAAAACAGGTAGCTGTGAAGCTGTCTAGTAACACTCACATCAGCTTCAGTCACACACAGCCTGCACTCAGTGGGGCACATGTCTACCGTGATTCCAGAAAAAAAAATCATTTATTTATTTGTCAGAAACAGTCACTTAAAATAACATGGGAAGCTTTTGAACCCTGCAGTGGGATAATCACTGGCATGTGACACATTTTTAGTGGCTTCCCATAATGATGCTTTGGAAGGAACACATAAACTAGACCCAGTTTGGTTAGAAGCTAACAGTGCGGATGTGGCTGATATTTTAATTAATTCAGCAGCATGTTTGGCATCAGACAGCATACAAATCAAGTTCACTAGCACTTAGTAAGTAGATGCATGAAGTAAGTAGAAGCATGCTATAACTATGAAACCAGACAGGTTGGGTATGCCCACATATGAACTTACAGTGTAGTTATATATACTGTATGTGCAGAAGAACACAGCTGTCAGTTTGAAGAGACACTTCATAAATCATACAAGTGTCAACAGGCAGAAGGACACAGCTGCTTGCTCTGTCGCCAGAGTTGCAATAAATGTCATCCATGTCTCTGGATGTCTGCCATTATTGTACCGGATAATGAGGAGTATTAGTGATTGACCTGATTATGCTGAGCGCACTATGGCTCTTAGAACCAGCACATGTGAATAAAAAGATATTAAATTGTGTTTGCATTTAAAGAAAGCACAGTCAAAGCAGTAATGTATGACGGATTCATAATGAAATGGAAGTGCAGGCTGATAAAAAAAGAGAGTAGAGCACAGAGGAAAGGGGTCACATAAAGCAAGGCATTGTGTATGTGCATGCCCTGTCACGGAGTATTGCTAAAACTGTCATTGCATGCGATCTATGTGTGAGTGAAGCTGTGGCTGTGTGCTTATGTGTGTGTCTGTTAACGTTTACACTCACAACATGAAGAAGTGGCACTATAACGAGGCAGGAAAAAGACAGTGAGTGAGACAAAAGACTTGATGTGATAATATATCCTGTGACAGACGCAAACCACATTTGGAGCAGAGTGCGCCTTCTGAATGCACAGCAAACAAAATATTGTTAAAAAAAGTGCTCAGCACAGAGAAATATATGCAGAGTTTGAAACGACAAAACAGACCTACTTATCCGGTTCTTATTTGGAGTGCTCCAGCACAAATGTCAGAGTTGTTTTCTGCAGAGCTGTGCACATTTAAGGAGGTCTTCTCACCTTGCTTTCTTCTTAGACACATATCCCAGCTACCAACTGCCTCCATCAGCACACACGTCACTGTACAAACGCACACACGCAAGTCTCTGAGGGGTACACTCACACACAAATGCATAGACACATGCACAATCATGTCACATGCATGCACACACACCACATGCGCACACAAACACACAAATACCCGATGGAAGCTGAATTCAGGTTGCTGTAACTGTATGGGCCATTTTTAGCCCTTTAATAATACTAGAATAATTGTTACCTGAGATAACCCCAGTGAAAGGAAAACAATTCCAGTCTCCCACAAGGCCTCTAGTTTAATCCTCTCTAGTATCCTAGAGAGGGAAATTACACTTCCTTTAACAATTCCGTTGGTCTTGCAGTTTAACATTGATGTCCTTTTGTGTTGGCTAGGGCCATTAGTTCTGACACATGTATAATTGATTGTCATATTAACGGCTAAAATCGTTCAGCTCATTTTGCCGAGACAAGGTTCATAAATACCTCTGAGCGGCTGGATCCATATTTTGTCCGGTTTACGTTACATGTAGCCACGTGATTTCAAGACTGCAGTTTGTTCTGATCTTTCTATAATTAGACTTTCAGCCCAGTTTTCTTTGTCCAAATATATATTTATTTATTCATTGAGTGTAGAACTTACACTCTATATAGTGGATAATAGGTGACTGTTGATTAATTTAAAAAAAGTAAAATTATAGAAACTTTTACTGTGATTATTGTGTTATTTTCACTCATTGCATCATTTTTTTATTTACTACATAGAATGGAAATTTCACTTTTATCTATTAAATAAACACTGCATTTGTGAAGTTATGTTTAATCTGCAGCAGTGTTTTTACAGTATTTATATGGAAAAAATCTGTAAACTAAAAAAAATGTTTATTCACAGTTTTTCATGTTATTTTACATTAGGCATTTTTTTGTAATTGCATTGATATTTCATGTATTTAAGAAAGAGGAAGATTCAGTAAAAATTTATAGGAAAATTTTTCCATAGAAATAAAGTGACCTTGCTGAAGAAGCATTTTATTTCACTATCGTATGCTTTTGTTCACATCTGCAATATGAAAGATGACCACTCATCCAGTAAAAGCTAACAGGGCTAATATAAGAATATAATATAAGAAATAATATGAGAACATAAGAACATAAGAATGAGTTTACTGTATAAAGTTAATCCTCAAAAAAAATACAGCAGTTTGTTTTTACTTAAAAAAAGTGGTAACTTAGGCACTTTCATTTTAAGTCTTTGTTAGAGAATTTTAAGTGGTGGTATTAAATTCTAGTTGCGTTAACTGTTTTCCACTTCTCATATTACACAGTTGGATTCTTTTTCTTAACATCACATTATGTTTGTGTGTGGTGTACTTGATTGATGTTTTAATGCTTTTAATGATTTTACTGCACATTTGTTTGATTGTCTTATGATGTAAAGCACTTTGAATTGACTTGCTGCTGAAATGTGCTATACAAATACATTTTTACTTACATTCTAATTCTGCTGCAACTATGTTATGTTCCTTTAAAATGACATTAGTGTGTGTGTGTGTGTGGGGGGGTATTGAAACTTGGTTTGTGTTTTATCTTATGGCAGCTGAAATTTTTGTGTTTAGTTTTGGGTTCCTGCTGTGACTTTATTATTCCTATGACTCATTTCAGTTTTGTGATTTCATTACATTTTGCTTTCTGTCGTGGCATTATCACTATTGTTGCCTCCTTTGTGTTCCTCTGTGTCTTGTGTCTTTTGGGTTGTTTCGTGCTCTCTGATGTCTTGTTTTGATTTTGACTTTCTGTTTATCTAATTGTCTTTATTGTGACTTGAGTTTACCTGTGTCTCCTTTCCATCCCTCCTATGTCTAATCTCCAATCAGTTCCCAGAGGCTAGAGACTCCTGCCCCCCTCTTTGTTTTTGTCACATTGTGTGCTTTGTGTGTTGTATGCGCCTGCTCACGTTCTTCCCTGTGCCATCCCGTTTGCCTTTTGGATTCAAGCCCTCGCTCCTTGTGTTTAGCCTTTTGGATGTTGTCGTGTTTTTTTGTTTTGTTTTGTTTTTGCTTTGGATATTTTTGGGTTTTGCTTTAAAGTCTATAATGCTACTTTTTTTTGCCAATTATTTTAAACAAAGTCAGCATATAGCGTCTTACCATTTCATGTTTCCACAGCAGAACAGTGAAGTGCAGCTTTAAAACCATCTCTGTTTGCAGTTACTGTGCCACAAAGGATAACTCTATTTGGAGTTATTTTTGCAGCAAAAATTAGTCTGTCAGGAAATACACCTGTTAGCCTTGAAAAACATGTTGTCTTTGCCTTAACTGCTTCCCTGCTGTTCTGTGTGACAGAGCTTCCTAAAACCTGCCTCCAGTGCACACAAGAAGGTGTTGCTTTTTATTACGTTCTAATTGTTAAAAGAATAATATAAAACAAGTGTTAAAATATTTAAACACTGACCTTCAAAGGTTACCCCGCTGTAAAATAAACTCAAACTGCAATTTTTTTTCAGTCACTTGAAGCTTTATTGTGAGTGAACTGATAGCAAACCATCATGCGACTCACACAGCTCATCAAGGTAATATTATCATGGGAAATGCAACGATAGGATTTTGTAATAAAGAGTAAATCTACACTTGTTGAAGCCTGGAGTTATCTTCATTTGAATGTAAGAGGTAAATTGATTATCCACATCAGTAACTCTTTAAATAGACACATGGAATGAGAGTCCTGTGTTAATATTTGCATTAACACACACACACACACACACGCACACACACACACACACACACACACACACACACACACTTAATTTAGCAGATTTTCTGCTCCATATATTTAGAAAACAACATTTATAAAATAACAGAGCATCGGCTCTGTTTTTCCTCCCTTGTTTGTGCTCAACTCAGAAAGCAGAAAGCAGTTCAGATTCTAACAAGTACCTTTGTCTAGGTTGAAAAATTATGCATTGAATGCATTGAAGATGACCTTAATTGTGTTTTAAGCAGGTAAAAACAGTTATGTCTAAGCGTATCGGTTTTTCATCAACTATGACAAAACATTGATCAACCAGAATACTTTTGTGTTGTTTTCTTACAGTTTACATGGCAGCATTTTGTTAAACTGTCAGCCTGTTTTATTGGCTTAATGACTTTGTCCTCTCCCGTTAGTAAAGAATGATTTCCTTTTTTTTTAATTTGTGGCATCCCAAGAGGGGCTTTTTTTAAATTGTCAGTGTCCATGTGATATTTTTTTGTGTGTCTATGGGGAATAAATGTTACTCTAGACAGCATATCCACTGGACATGCGTCTGTTTGCCACATAGTAAACCCTGTGCACCTAAATGTGTTTCTGTCAATGTCCAACATATTCACAAAGGAAGCTGGTTCACAAATGTTACTGTTTTATTGTATTGTCCTGAAAAGTTGTCAACTAAACAAAAGTCCACATTTAATGACTTTAATTTGAATGTGTTAATTGCTAAGTGGAGAGAAATATTTTTGAGTAAATTTGTTGCTAATGCTGTTAATGGTTTAAGGTTTCATCAGAAATACTAGAAACAACAGCAAGAGTTGACACTGGCCTTACTAGACTGTAATGATAAAGCTTGATAGAAGAATGAAAATAACATATTAGGTTGCAACTAAATTCATTTAAATTACATTTAAATCGCTCAGTTGAGTTTACACTCTTGACTTAGATGACTTTACTGAACTTGAAAAAAAGTGCTTAAATTGTTCACATTAATAATCTTCTTTTGAATTTGATTGAATTCCCCGCTCTCGCTAGAGTCAACACAGGTCAGAACTATACTGTAGCTTGAGGCTTGAGACTCTCTTCCAGACACTTAAGCTGTCCTATGACAAAAAAGCCCAGTGATACTTCCCAGAGTCAGATATCTCACTAATATGTGCCATCCACAGATGCACTTTATTGTAAAATTATTTGCTCGCCTGCCTTCACACACTTATGAACTTGAGTGACATCACATTCTTGATCCATAATGATGTCGGCCCGCTCTTTGCACCTTTAACAGCTTCAACTCTTCGGGGAAGGCTTTCCACAAAGTTTAGGAGTGTGCTTATGGAAATTTTTGACCATTCTTCCAGAAGCGCATTCGTGAGATCAGACACTGATGTTGCATGAGAAGGCCTGGCTCACAGACTCTGCTCCATCCCAAAGGTATTATATCAGGTCTCCATGTCTTTATGGACCTTGCTTCGTTCACTGGTGCACACCCATATTAGAACAGGAAGCGGTCATCCCCAAACTGTTTCCACAAAGTTGGGAGCATGAAATGCATTAAGAGTTCCTTTCACTGGAACTAAGGGGCCGAGCACAACTCCTAAAAAATAACCCTACACCAGGATCGCCCCTCCACCAAATTTTACACTTGACACCAGTGGCAGATGCTGGTCTTTCAAGGAGGGGAAGCTCAATTTCCAATATATACAACAGTATATATTTGATCACTTATTTTTTGACATTTTAGGGGAAGCTGATCTTCCCTTGCAGTCTTAGAGCAATTGCCTCTGCTTGGCACAATGCAGTCAGACAAGTATCGTTGTTCTGGTAACCACCAAACCCAGACTCATCCATTGGATTGAAGTGTAATTTGTCACTTCAGAAAACATCTCCACTGCTCTAGAGTCAAGAGGTGGCTTGCTTTACACCACTGAATCGGATGCTTTGCATTGTGCTTGGTGATGTAAAGCTTGGATGCAGCTGCTCAGCCATGGAAACCCATTCCATGAAGCTCTCTAAACACTGTTCTTGAGCTCATCTGAAGGCCACATGAAGTTTGGAGGTCTGTAGTGATTGAAGTTGGTGACCTTTGCGCACCATGTGCCTCAGCATCCACTGACCTCGCTCTATCATTTTATATGGCCTACTACTACATGACTGAGTTGTTGTCATTCCCAATCGTTTCCACTTTGTTATAATATTTAATATAATATAAAAACAGTTGACTGTGGGATATTTAGTAGCCAGGAAATTTTACAACTGGACTTGTTGCACAGGTCGTATTCTATCACGGTACCACGCTGGATTTCCTGAGAGCAACCCATTCTTTCACAAATGTTTGTAGAAGCAGTCTGCATGCTTGTTTTTTTTATCATAGTCTTTTTATTAAAGTATTTTTCCCTCTATACATACAAAAGAAACCAGTAGGTACAAAGGAGCTAAGTATATCATAACAAAACGAAAGAATATACTTAGCATGCTTGGTTTTATAAAACTGTGGCCATGAAAGTGATTGCAACACCTGAATTCAATGACTTGGTGAGTGAATACTTTTGGATTGTGTAGTCATGTTTAATCAGTTCATGCTGTTTTTTCATATTACTCTTTAATATCATATCAGCATATTTTGAATATTTCTGTAATTATTAAAAAAACAGAATTATATGCATGAAAAGATGAATTCATGCATGATACATTTTATGTCAAGTTTCATATGCAACACATTTTAATGCGTCATGTGTGATGTACGTGCCTGCTTCCTTTCTCTTTTTAGTGAATTTGTCTTCAGTCTGATGAACATTTAAGAACACTGTATTAGATATTATGGATTCAGAACCATCAAAAATTGATTGGCACTTTATTAAACTGGAATTGAATTTCCAGTTCCCTTTCTTCTGCTGCGAACACCAGGAGATTTTAAAAAATCAACCTAATAACAAAGTGATTTGTGAGAGGCACTGCTGACATGCAGCAATCAGAAACAAAGTCCATCACAGAGAGAGAAATTAACCAGAAATCAATTTTTGACTCTGCTGCAATATTTGGTTTGAACTAGGGATATTGCTTGCTGTCTGGATATTTGAGTCACCAGGGGTCTAAAAAGTTGTGAGATATCAAATCTATTGACATTTTGGATGTCAAGCCATTCAAAACTAACCATTTTCAGGTATCAAAGAAACTGATCTCCATTCAGTATGCAATATTGGTAATAAATGATAAAATATGTTCAATAGAATAAACGTGAACGTTTTAATCATTAACTATATAAACGCTCTTCTATGTACATTGTCTTATCTGTCATCCAGCAATGTCATCCAAGCTGTTCTTGCTTCCTTTGCTCACACATCTACTTTATGTCCTATGTTCTTAAATGTGATTTTTATACATTTATTTTAGTGAAAATATCCACATTTTAGTAGCAACCTCAGAGTTATCTACTTTCTTTCTCCTTGGAGTTCAGATTTCAGTGACACTTACTGTTCAGCTTAGAGGACTAGTTCTATAGCGCTGCATTGTTGAGTTTCGCAGGTCTTTGGTCTGTGCCACAGCTATGCTGGCAAGCAGGTGTGCCCACCTTGTCAGTGAGTTGCTTTACAGCTTCCAAGATAGCATTGCTTCTTCTGTACCATCCTTTTGTTCTTTATTTGTCAGTGGGTACTTTGTTGGGGAGAAAGGGTCTTTTCTTTGGAGATATTGATGGAAATTTTCATCTTTTATAAGATGGCAATCACGTACCTCATTGCAGTGCATAGTTATGAGTATTTGTCTGAGTGTGTTTTGCCTGTTTGCGTGTAGACAGTGTATCCCATATTATTATTGATGAATCATGAAAAGTACAACGTGTTGAGGAGGAGAGGAGGTCTATGACGTCAAAGGGTAGTTGGTAGCACGCATAGCTTTATCTGTAGCCTGTGTCCCATGGTTAACATATGCCCAACACCACTGGGAACCTGGGCCCGAGAAAGCAGGGTGACGCACTAGACACACACACACACTGCAGGGCAGCTGGCATCCAGCACAAATGCACGCAAATGCACGCACACTTGTGTAATTTCACTGTACCCTAATACAGCACTAATGTTGCTCACTCAGGGGGTGGTGTTAGAGAGAACACAGAAGGCTAATATCTGCAGGATCTCCAGCCGGGAGAGGTTAGACACCTCTATCCCCATGAGATCATCCTGAGGGAGAAAGATGGAATGAGGGAGGCCAGTAGAGAGAGAGATACATGTAGAGAGAGACTGGGTACGTGGGGGTTGGGGAGTGGAGAGAGACCGAGTCAGAGACACAGGCAGACAGAATTGAAAAAAGGTGGAAGAGAAAGCAGCACATTATCTGTGTGTAGAGTCCTAGGAGGAACAGCCTGTTTGTAGAGTGATACCTATCAGCTCCCTGGCTGTCTTGGGAGATGTTACTGCACTGTGGTGTACTTTACTCAGATAAAGCATCCCTGTGTCGCTGATAGAAAGAGTCAGACAGATAGTGGCAAGGTGAAAGGGAAAGACACGGAAAGACTGTCAGACAGATTGACAGACTAAAGACTGGTGCAGTAATACATATACACTTTCTTTTAATTTTTTGTTACTGGATAATGGATAAGATTGTTCTGTATAAATAATTTGCCAGATCCTTTACACTATATTACAGGCAGTGCAGGCATTGCTAGCATCTTGTCCCAGAAGAGAGAAAATATTATGGCTGTGTTGTACAGCATACAAGAAAATCCATGCATGCGATTTCAGACTGAAGAACAAATATACAGCATATAGTGTGCTGTTAATGTTTATTTTCTGCTATTTTCTGTACTTCCCCTCACAGATTATTCTGATCCTGTTTTTCAGTCATGTGCAGCAGGCAAGGAGAATCTCATAATCTAATCAGAAAATTCATGAAGTTTTTCATATGGAAAGTCATTTTTGATGTGAAACCTCTGGGCATAAACCTGGAAGTTAGTTGTCACTTTGAGACTTTGTGATCTCCCAAACTATGATGTTTAATGTCCCCCAGCCTTTTCCGCCTTCTGATGATTCATCCTGCTGCGTGTCTGCCTTCCTGCTTCTTGCCTGTCCGTCCCTTAGTCTGTCATGCTGCCTCCTGTGGTCCTGGTTGAATAACTAATGATTGATATCAACACAGCCACTGCCACAGCAACTGATTTACCACATCCATTGATCCAAACCTTGAGATGTCGTGAAATTGCTGAACGAACGGCAGGCAAGGTTTTATAAGACTACATTATCTGAGCTTGACAATCTGTTCACTGGCAAAAACAGTGCTGAAGGCAAAACATTTCAAATCAAGTGTGTATGTCCAACCTCTGGAGGATATGATATATAATAATGATCAGTGTTGCCTCACAAATGCATGTGCACTACACAGAATAATTTGTTCTAGTGTTCTTGCATATCTTATTATCGTAGTACATACTTATCATTTTATTGGCTCTTTGTATCCAACCAAACCCAGATGTTGATTATGATGTTGCGCAGATTGTCAGATTGTCTTGTCTTGTTGTGAATTGTGTACCATTTTTAAGTATATCTTTTTTAGTTTTTTTTTTGGCAAAGTCATCAAACTTCTCAATCCTTTTTATGAGGTGGGCTTTTTCTACCAGTTGAAACTGGAATTACTCATTCATTTAGATAGGGACTGGTCATGTTTTTACTAAGATGACTGGCCAGTGTCAAGACTTGCTTCTTGGGGGTCTTTGGATTAATCCAAAATCTTTGCAAACAGTTTACAGTTTACTCTATGTTTTTCTCAATGAAAAAATATGAAAGACACCTAGTTATCATTTTCTTGAACACCTTGTCGTTGCCACACTGAGGTTATCACTGTGCAGTTACAATGTTGAAAAACATTTGACCACCAAAATGAAAAGTATGGAAGCGTAATTAATTCTGATTGCACTTGCTGTACAGAAATTGTTGTAACCTTTCATTTTTTTTAAACTTGTCCTGACTTTTTTCTATCCATCATATAATAAACACATTATTTAATGGCACTAATGTATTTAACTCAACAGTGAAATTCCACAAATATTCTTCAGCCTGTGCACTGCCATTGTAGAACAATCCATCCATCCATTCACTTTAGCTCATCCAGGGCCGGGTCACGGGGGCAACAGCCTAACCAGAGAAGCCCAGACCTCCCTCTCCCCAATGACTTCCTCCAGCTCATCCGGGGGGCCCCCATGGCATTCCCTGGCCAACCAAGAGATATAATCACTCCAGCGTGTCCTGGGTCTGCCCTGCCTCCTCCTGGTAGGACATGCCCAGAACACCTAACCCAAGAGGCGCCAAGAGGAACAGCGGCTCTACTTTTAGCACCTCCCGATTGGATCTCACCCTTTGGCGAAAGCTCATTTTTGCCGCTTGTATTTGCGGTCTCATTCTTTCGGTAACTACCCAAAGCTCATAACCATAGGTGAGGGTAGGGGCATAGATTGACCAGAAAATTGACAGCTTTGCTTTCTCCCTGTTCACCACGACAGACCAGTGCAGCATCACTGCAGACACAGCTGCGATCCACCTGTCAATCTACTGCTTCACTCGAAAACAAGAACCTGAGATACTTGAACTCCTCCACCCGGGGCAGCAGCTTGTCTCTGAGCCGGAGTGGGCACTCCACCCTTTTCTGGCTGAGAACCACGGCCTCAGACTTAGAGGTGCTAATTGTCATGCCAGCCGCTTCACACTCGGCTGTGAAGCGTTCCACTGGGAGCTGGAGGCCACCACCTGATGAAGCCTTCTAGAACACTTCCAGTCATTATCCACACAAAATACTTTTAAAAAATCACAAGCATGTTAGGAAACATTTACCTGTTTACACATTCAGCAGCGCACATTCTCTGCATTTACTGAAAATCATATTTTGGTTCACTTGAAAATTATTTGTAACTCTATTTTGTGTTCCACCTATTCTTTTTTTTGAGGGGGGGGGGGGGGGTAGGTTCCTGTTAGCTGCTAAATCTCCGTTGTTTTTTCCCGTTTGAGGCTAATTTAATCT